>JAAWXA010000038.1:4694249-4724145 GCA_038090715.1 Florisuga fusca
GTCAGAGCCCGGCCCGGGCCGAGCGCCCCGCGGTGCGAGAGGAAGGAGGGAGCGGTGGGGGCGGCCGTGCCCCGGCCCCCGGAGGGTGCGGGTTCCTCCTGCGGGGAGGTTCGGAGAGCCGCTCCCCGGCCGGGCTGCTGTTGCCAGCGTGAGGCACACGGCAAAGCGGTGCAGTGCGTTCCCAGCAGAGGTGGTTGGTGCTGCGGACTTTGCCTCCCAGGGGCAAACTTTCACCCACAGGGAGAAGAGCACAAGTGTCTGTGCGGTTGCAGGGAATTGGATGAGAGTTGCTCCCTGAAGCCTGGCTGCACTGCTGGAAGGTTATTGATATCAGTCCCTTTATTGTCTTCAGAAAGTGTATCTGCTGAATGACAGAAGAACTTCTAAAAGGACTGTCATGAGTTGGTCAGCCCAGATCCACATGGATTCGTAATCAAGGCTGATAAACTCCTGTAATTTGTAATCCATTACCTGCTTTGGTTTTTCATCAAGTGATTCCTTTCCCCTAGCCTGGCTTTGCCTCATAACCTCCACAGAGAGGACTCCAACCACCTCCATAAGTGGCTGAACTAAAAATACCCTTGACAGTTCATCTACGGTTGCTGTATTTTTAGTATTTTTATGGTAGCAGATGAGCTGCAAGTCATTATTTCAGCAATTTGTTCAGTCAACAAATTACAACTGAATTATAAATATAGCTGAGGAAATGCAGTGGAGATGCAGGTTGTGCACTAGGACACTTATTTCCTCCTCATCTCCATTTCAACAATATTCCCTAATGACTGTTCTCATGGTTCCCAAATGCCAATGTTCTTTTCCATTCCAAAATTAATATTTCTCATTCAACATGAAAAAAAACTTCATTTTCCTCTCTTTTTTTTCTCTTGTTAGGATACATGATGTCCTTTTGTCCTGGTTTGGGCCAGGATAAAGGAGATTTTCTGGTTTGTACTTTTGCTTACAGCTAAGTTTCTTGTAAGTAGTTGCACTTGCTGAAATTAACAGCAAGTTTCTCAGACAGTGTCTGCTTCTAGGACTGATAACACTGAATGTTTATACTTACTGACAGAGACTGGTGTGCAGACCCAAGGACACTGCTCGGTGGCATCTTTCAGTTTTCCTCCTTTTTTTTTTCCCTCTCTTTCTACTTCCATTCCCCCCCAGAATGCTGCTGCTGAGTCCTCCCTCACCTGTGACACCTTACTAGTGTCCAGCAGCCCCTCTCTCACCACGTTTTTTACATTGGAAACCCTAAATCAGGTTCCTCTAACATTATAGGAGGTCACTATTGTAGCATTAGCAACTTTCATTAGCTGGTGAAATTCTGTATCTTTACTGCTTAATTTCTGTGTTTGTTCTGTAACAGGACTGGAACCAGACATGGTATACAAACACCCCACGATTTACCTGGTGCTTTGAGAATACAGTCATTGCTTGGATCCCTTGTGCCTATCTTTGGATCTGTTTTCCTTTCTACTACTTGTATCTTGTGCACAGAAATAAAGGCTATATCAGGATGTCCTACCTCTTCAAAACCAAAATGGTAAGAATGTAGAATGGGGTTTGATCCTAACGTTATCACAACTTTGATGTAGAAATTAATTTTTCTAAACCATTTAGTGTTTTGGATGATCCATCTCTGCATTTACTTTGACATTTACTCACTCAGGTAAAGTCAGGTCAGTATAAATCAAGTAAAGCTTTAGCAAGAGTTGTCATAAGATCTTTCCTGTACTTCCATTCAGTTCCCCACTAATTCCCACAATGCTCTCTATCCCATACATGCTCTTCCACCTCTCCAGTCTTACTGCCCAGGCTGCCTGGAGCATTCAGTTCTGTAGCTCATCCCATCACCCTTCCAGTCCATTCCAACATGTGTTTGCTGTCTCTGCCCTAGGTCCTTGGATTCATCTTGGTAATACTGTGTTTTTCTAAAGTCTTCTTTGTACTATGGGAAATAAGCCAAGGAATCTCACGGGCTCCAGCATTCCTCATTAGTCCTGCTGTGGTGGGAATCACAATGGTAATTTTTCCTTTGTTTTGTCTGTTTGTGGCCCAGCTTAGTCCTCCTGGGCTGGATATTGTTTTTTCCATGTTTCTTGGCAATAGCTGATGATGAAGGCTGGAGTCAGGCTTTGTGAGATTCTGCTTTGTGACACCACATGGGTTTTGACTTGGGGCAGACCCCTGGATTTACAGCTACTGTATAGAGCCCTGTGGGCAGATTACACCTCACAAGAGCTGAGGCAGAAGTAATGTTTACAAAGAGGTCTCACAACAACAAAACAAGACCTCGCTTCTCATAACCATGGTATGCAACTCAGCAGAGTTTAAAATGAAATGAGATTTCCATTCAACAGAAATGCCTGTCCTCCCCTTCTGCTATTGCAACTTCATAGCCTAGATCCTCCCAGCCTGTTGTCCCACATATACTTTTATTTGCCCTTTCTGGAGAGACAAAATGGGCAAAATGGCACATAATGTTTTTCAATTTTAGCCTTTTAGGAAGAATATTGCAGCTCTGAACACATTTGAAACATTTGGGCAAGAAACTACATATTTTCTCTACTGTATCCATTATTTGATAATAATGTTTGGCATTCCATTACCAGCTATTTATTTAGACAAAACTGTACTTCCTCACAGATCCTTGCCATATTCCTTACCCATGCAGAAAGAATGATGGGTATCCAGTCTTCAGGCATCCTGTTGATTTACTGGCTGCTGTCATTTGTGGCTGCAGTTGTGATGTTTAGTTCCAAAGTTCAACATGCCCTGGAAAGAGTAAGTGAAATCATGTATCTTTAACATGCAGGGCTATGAAATCTCTAAACAGGGTTCTTTTTGCCTCATTGATTGTGGAGAACCAAATTATTCTCTTGAAATATGTGCTGAGAAAAATTATCATTGACATTGTGTCATCCCTCTGTTATCCCTTCCAATGCAGAGGGAGTGTGGTTTTCTGAGAGCTCAGCAGATTTCATATATGAATAAAACCAAAATGAACATAAACAAAAATGCCACTAAAAACTGGCCTTATGGCAGATTTTGCATCAGCACAAATATGTTGATATAAGAAACATTTTTATTGTTTGGGTGCTTGTGGTGAATGTTTATTTGTGGAGGAATGCTTGCTGGGTTTGCACATTTGAGACAGTGTCAGTGACCATTTTGCTCAGGCAAAGAGCTGGACCGTTCCATTACAGCAAGGAACAAACATAAGTTTATGTTACTTGTGTGTTTAAGTAATAGGGGAAAAATAAGCAGCCAATAAACAACAGACAGTTGGGAACTTGCTTGTTCCTACTGTGTTGAAAGATACAGGCACCTGGCCTCCTGTAGACATAACACTTTGCCCCTTGTTGCAACCAAAATACAGTTCCTGAAATAGTCACGTTTTTCCTTTTGTTTTTCTCTCATTCACAAAATTAATTAGAGAGTTCTTCATGGAACCCCTTAGACACAGCATTTGTAATGGCAGCTGCTTTATTGTATTAACAGCCCATGCCACTAGGGAAGCAAGGAGCTTCAGTCTCTCAGAGCAACTTCCCTTATTCCAGTTGCAGAAGACACCTAGTTAAGTAGCTCTACATGTCTACAATTTAAATAAATGAACCTCAAGAAAAACTCAGATCTTCTGGCTGGTAGAACATGAGAAGCTATTTTTCTCAGCTGATGATGTAAACCTTTTTACCTCATTCTCAACAATGTTCTGTTTTGTAGGGCTTCATGAAAGACCATTTTCACTATGTTACAACTTACCTTCATGCTAGCCTGGTGCTGGGAGAACTTGTGTTATTTTGCTTAGTTGATCAGCCTCCCTTCTTCTCCAAAGGTGTCACCAATCCTGTAAGTCTAACACACCTTCTCCTAATGCACTGCTTCTTTGCTCAAAGAGGAATTTAAATTCATGGAGATACAAAATACATGACTATGTGGGAGATGCAAGTTGCATCTTTCTGTATAAAGGCTGATGGTTTTAAAAGGTAACTGGCAGAATTTAGGACAACCATACTCTGTCTATGTAGATTTTGAAAAACTAAAACCTCTTGTACCCATACTCGTGTTTTCATGTTCATTGAAACCAGTAAAGAGAGCTCATATGGTTTGCCCATGCTGTCCTGTGCAGCAGTACTCTATTTGAGGTATGAGTGTGGCAGAGCTCAGTGCTTCAGCAAGTGTCTCTGGGGATGAAAAATGTATTTTCTGTTCTTCTATCTGAGACATTATTCAAAGTCTAATTCTCCAAAGTCTCCTGACCCCATTGATCCTCCACAATACATTTATACTTTCAGGTTCAGTGAACTGGGGGGGGTGTAACAGTTTGATTGCTTTTTCTGTGGAACCACAGAGATGATTAGATTCATCTGACACATGCCCTTTTCTATCTATAAATATGACCTGTGTTTTTCCTCCCATTAGAATCAGTGTCCAGAAGCCAGCACTTCTTTTCTTTCCAAAATCACATACTGGTGGTTCTCTGGGTAAGAAAACACAGAAAAAGACTTGGTTTTGCTAGAACAATAAAACAACATCATAAGAGAGAGTGTAGATTACAGCCAATAGGAAATATCTCAGCTCCTGAGTTAGTTTATGCAGCAAGGATTTGAATTCTTTCTCTGGGGAGTCCACGTATTCTCACAAGATCAAATTACAAAAATTTAACTTACTTTTCCCAAAGTAGTTCAAAACACAAAATTGTGATTCTATCTAATTCTCTTCCCCTATCCAATGACCCTTCCACTGTCCTCCCAATCTTGAAATAGGCCTCAGCAATCTCAAAAGATCACTGTACACCAACCACAGACCTGATGTCATGTAACAACTGCTGGGCAAGGGTAAATAATGAACAGTGAATTAGCCCAGCCTTCTGTTTAGCATTCAGAGAAAATGGTTGCATACCTTGGGCCTAACACCCACTATGGTAAGGCCTCATCTGTGTTTCACTGAACCACAGAGTCAGTTAAAGTGAATTTTGTTCCCCACTGTCCAAGACACAGGTCTCGAGGTGGACTAGAAAGTAGAGCTTACTGACAAATCCTCATTATATTGAGAGAAGACAGCAAAGGAATTTGAGACAAAACTGCAGTTCCTGAACAGTCATATTTATTCTGGGAAAGAATAGTCTTGAGTAGTGTTTTCTCTAAGTAAGTCCCTATGTGGTGACTGTGGCACAGTAACTTAAAGCCCATCTGTTTTGAAAACTGCACACACAACAAATTCTGCTGTGCTTACCTTACAGCAGTCTGTGTGTTCTCCAGGCTTCTCTGGAGAGGCTCTCAGCAGCCCTTGGGAGTGGATGACTTGTGGCCAGTGAGGAAAGAGGACTCCTCTGAAGAAATTGTTGCCTGGGCTGAGAGAGAGTGGAAGAAGTGTCACAGTGGCACTCAACAGTGAGTACTTGATCCTGAGAGTGTGTCTTGGGCTCGGCTGGGCAGTTTCTCTCTTGCCTCTAGGCAATAGAAGCTCCCAGGCACTGGTGTGCCATCTCAAAACAGGCTTCAATTCCTTCCATTCCCCACAGAGTGCTAGACAGACTGCTTCAGGAGGTATTCAGGCTCTGGACATACGCTCTTCCAAGTGCTTCATTCAGAGAATGGTTGGAAGATTGAATCCCATTACATTATTTGGTTTTTAAACAGGGCAAAGAAATATCTAGCATACATAAAATGGCCCCAGATATACTCTGCTAAGAAAGCTTGGGGGTCTTTGCAGTAGGTGAGTGCTCAGTGGGTTTCTCTGTGCAAAATCTGATATTGAAGTATTGAAATTTTCTGGAGAAGATCCTTCCATTCTTTGGAATGGAAGCATGGAACTGTTGTGGGGTTTTTGTGAGAGGGATCATTTTTTGGTGAGCATTTATACTGGTTGTGACATGGGACCCAGAGTAACGTCCTTAATTACTTTCTTGAAAGCACAAGATTCCCAAGCTTTCTCTGATTGTGGCTAGCTTTCCTATTTCTTTCTCTAGAAAAGTGGAGTCTGCTACATTTAAAAAGAGTCAGAAGAGTGAAACTGGCAAAGCAGAAGCTGAAGAGACAGAGGTTCTACTGCAGTCAGAGCACAGTCAGAGCAGGCCCTTAATGAAAGTGTTTTGGAGCATGTTTGGAACCTATTTCCTTCTCAGCACTGTCTGCTTAGTTATCTGTGATATCTTCTTGTTCTCCATCCCAAAGTTACTGAGGTATGTGCCTGTTTATAATGTATTTCTCTCACATGTACAAGACTGCTGTGTGCATAAGCTCACAGAGGTGTGTGTGCCAGCACCCACAGAGGGGGACACACAAACACCTTTTGCAATCTCCAGTGGCTGATGAAAAGAGCTGAATTATCATTTGGGCTAAGCCCACAGTCAGCTGAGTGGGGGGAAAAAAACCCCAACCGTTGGCAAAAGCTGTGCACACTTTCTCTACTGCTGTATTCCAACAGTGGAAAGGAGAACCTGCACTAAGCCTTTTGACAGGTTTACCTGAACAGGGGTGAGGTTTTTGATGGTTCTACATATCACATCATTTCCACAGGCTGTCAGCCACTTGCTGTATTCTTAATTCTTTGTGCTGCTATAAAGAGCAAAGCTACACATCCTACACATCTCAAATAGCTTCTTTCATCAGCTGACATAATGCTTGTTGGTTGTGTTGGTACAATAAAAGACAAGTTCTGGAAGTGACAATGACTATCCTAGATTATCCCAATTTGTACATCCATGAAATTCACTGAAAAGGAGCTCTTCCCTGAGAAGATGATCAGAGATTGTTTGGAAGCCAAGAGTAGCTAAAGGTTAAAAATCAGGATATTATAAGATGGAGGATACTCAGTAGTTTTTCCAACTCATCTATTTTACTGATAAACAACAGCCAGGGAGAATAGAGGAAAACATATGGTATTTCTGAGTCTTTGTGTGTCTAATATTTTGCATCCATTCTACGTAGTTTCACCAACATTTTACTCCTGTCTTGCAGTCTTTTCCTGGAGTTCATTGAAGATGAAGAAGTACCTAGCTGGCATGGTTATTTCTATGCCTTCACTATGTTCCTTTTGGCTTGTCTCCAGACCCTGTTTGAGCAACGTTATATGTACATGTGTGTTGTTTTGGGCTTGAGACTGAAAGCTGCAGTAACAGGGCTTGTGTACAGGAAGGTGAGTCTGCAGCTTCTTTTTCAGCCTTTTTTTTTTTCTGGCCCTACATTAGTAGATATGACATTTCTGGTATATTGTTCTTAATATCAGGGGTGATGTTATTAAGAAGTACTTTTAGGATGTAATTCTCTGCTATATTAATCTCTGAACAGTGTGTGGGAGGTATTTTACTATTTCATTTTCAGATCTCACTTCTGAAGGAAAAGCAAAAAAAAGGAAAGAGGAAAAAGCAACATTATCTTTTCTGTGCTGTAGATTGTGGCTGGGGAAAGGAGTAAATTCTTACCTTAAAGTGAAGTCACATATCCCAGACAACAGTGTGTTTTTAGTACCCAGGATTTAGGATTTGACATTTTTGTCCTTCTCTTTTGTTTTTTTTTTCCCTTTATAAAGAAAAGAAAGATGTTTGATTTTTGGACCAAAGCTGCTGTTTGATGATGCCTTTCTTTTCTTCTGTACCCCATCTAGATCCTAGTTATGTCAAATGCATCAAGGAAAGCAGCAACAGTGGGTGAAATAATTAATTTGGTATCTGTTGATGTCCAGAAGCTAATGGACCTGATTATCTACTTTAATGGGATCTGGCTTGCTCCTATTCGGATTATTATCTGCTTTGTCTTCTTGTGGCAGGTAAAATATGACACTACTTACCAATCCCTTTCTATGCTAGGGAGCAGAGGAAAAAGGGCTTTGCAAATTCTGCTGAAATTGCCACATTTTTCATAGCTTTGTAGCATGGTGGATTCACTTTTCTTTTTAGAAGATATTTTTATTGATACAGAATCCTTACCTGACCCTTCACTTAATCATCCCAGCAGTGTATTCAGTCTCTTTTGGGGAAAAGACTGTGAGTAGGGTAAGTCTGAACTGACTGATAAACTTCTGCCTCAGATTTTGTGTCACCTCTCTTTCCAACCAAAATGTGGTGGCCCAGTGTAGGCTGAGAGTCCAGCTCCTCAGTATGGTTACAGAACATAAAGGGGAATGGGTGTGAAAAAGCAACTCAGCATACCTCATCCTGAAGCTTGATTACCACAAGATCAGTTAAAACAGCTTGAAGCACTTACATGATATCCAAAAAGAGCATTGCATACACTGAGTTTGATAGGTGTAAAGGAGTTGAGCAAGGAGAGAGGAGTTGAGCAAGGAGAGCATTTAGAAATAAAGGATTATAATCTAAAAGATCCTTTATGCTGCAATAACATTTTGGTTGAGGGTTTGGTTTTTAAACCGTTTCGGGTCACTTACGTATTCCAGCCACAAGGTGTCCTGCTTCACACATCCCTGAACAGATGGGAAGAAAAGAGAGATTACTTGAATTGGCAAAGTGCTGCTGGAGGGCTTTCAGCACTAATCCAGTCCCTAAAAGGGAAGTAAATAAATCTAAGAGAGCTTTGATGACAGGAGTTACCCTGCCTGTCGAGTTAACAGTCCACAATGCTTAGGGAACACAATTCCCAGGAAAGCAAAGGCAGGAGTAGAGTAAGGCCTTAGCAGGGAAGGATGTTAAGTTCAAAGGGGGGAGATGAGCAAAGGGCAATGGGGAACAGTTGTTTCTAGCAAGCATGAAAAGTTCTTCCTTTTTCCTTTTCTCTCCTGGCAGCTTCTGGGGCCATCTGCCTTGACTTCAATTGCTGTATTCCTTTTTCTTTTGCCTCTGAATTTTGTGATCACAAAGAAGAGGAGTCAATTTCAGGTATATTTTGCTTCAGAAAAGTGATGTGATTTATGGACTTGAATTATGCTAGAGTATTACAGCTCAATCTAAGTTAGAGGACACCACACTCTTCCAAAAAGGGATCACATGGAACACAAGGCTACTGATGATTACAGCATGTATACATTTTGGAAAAAAACAACCAACAACACAAGCCAGCAAAACACCAAAGCCTGCAAACTTTACTGAAGTTTAGAGTGAGCTCTTGAATGGTCAGTCTATTACCTTGTTTGCCCACCTTTTCTGTGGTTTTTCCATGTATTGCCAGTAAAAATAAAGCTGTGAAGATGAAAAGCAAGATATTTCCCAGCCTGGAAGAGTCATAAGCAAAATAGCATACACAGCTCAACTGCAGGGAAGTTTATTCAGAATTCATAGGCAGAAATAAGGTATTTTTTTCATAATAATTGACTGTTAAATGTTCAGCCTCTTAAATGACAAAATTCAAACATTACAGGAGGCCCAAATGAAACATAAAGATGAGCGGGCTAAACTCACCAGTGCCATTCTGAGTGACATTAAAGTTATCAAACTGCATGGCTGGGAGAAAATCTTCATGGAGAAAGTGCTTGGTATCCGGAATCAAGAACTTCAGGCCCTAAAAAGATCTCAGATTCTCTTCTCAGCATCTCTAGTCTCTTTCCATTCAGCAACTTTCCTGGTGAGTGGGTCACCTTCCTACATAAAACAAGTGCTATTATTTACTGCAGTGTCTCTTTGCACTCTTGTCTGGACTGATTTTTCCTGTGGGACAACTAAAGATAATGTCTGCACAGAGGAATTGGGGTCTCACGGGAGTTGCTGAGGCTCAGTGCAATCAACCACACAGATATTTACACTGCCCTAACAGTTCCATGGACAAATGGCCTGGTCTGGCAGTGGACTTCAAGCAGACTAAGCCTGTCTGCAAGAACTACCTGGAGACCTTCATCTAGACAGAATTCATTCCAGTCAGTAGCTGCACAAGCCACTTTTGCTCTTGCACCTCAGTTGTACATGTTTTCAATGAGAAGTCTTTAAGAAGGGGTCTGTCACCCTTGAGCCCTTCTCTTCCCTGTCTGAAGCAAATGGTTTGTCTTTCCTTTGCTCCCTTTCAGATTGCATTTGTCATGTTTGCTGTCTACACCCTGGTGGATAACACTCACATCCTGGATGCTCAGAAGGCCTTTGTATCTTTCACACTGATCAACATTCTCAACACTGCGCACTCCTTCCTGCCCTTCTCCATAAATGCTGCTGTCCAGGTTAACTACAGGCCATGTTCCTTTTTCTTTGGCCACAACTGTTGGGGTTTTTTTTTACATATCACCATATTGCTATGGTAAAACAGTGAAGTGCAAGGACTAGCAGCTAAAGATACTGGTTTGGGAGTATTGTTTTTCAGAAAGGCTCCATATATTGACAATAGTCACTCAAAACAACTCTTTTAAGTCTTTTGGGACCAGTCACAAGGACCATTGTATCTCAGAGTTGCTTCTAGTTCTGTTTCTTATCACAGTATATATTGAGAAAAATCTCCATTGGAGATGAGTGGAAATCTGCTAGCCCAGGCCAGAGAGAAAAGCAAGTCATTGTCCAGTGAGAAATTGTGAAATTGCATTTCCCTCTTGCACCTCAAGAAGACTCTTTGTGTACAGAAGCAAAACTGGAAAGATTGCAGGATGAACTGGAGAAAAAAAAGCACAGATTTCACTGTGTGAACAGAAGAGAAACCACAGGGAAGAATATGGGGGTTTTGCTAAGCTAAGAGGAAACAAAAGCAGTTAATATGAAGAGCAGTTGCATTTGTCCATATAAGCCTACAGCATCAGCAGCACAGGACCGAGTCAACATTAAGGAGGTCTTCAGGTTGGGTCTTAACTTTGGGTTCTAGGTTCCTTTCTATTTTAAATTTTCTGCTTTTGTGTTCTTCTTTATTTCAGGCCAAAGTTTCTTTAAACCGCTTAGCAGCTTTTCTGAATCTGGAAGAACTGACTCCTGAGACCTCAAGCAGAGACTCTTCTGACTGTGGTGAGCTTTTGTGTTAAGACTGCTATGACAAAAGCAAAGTAGCTTCCATTGTTCCACTCTTAGGCTGCCTAATATACTCAAGAGAAAAAATTCCTGCCCCTTGCTGACACTTTATCTCTCAGGACTATTAATTTCTAACAATGAAATCTCATCTGGTGATTTAAACTTCATCGTACTTAAGGTGCGTTTTATGTAATATAAATACATGCTGAAACAAAGTCACATAAGTAGGGATTTTTCTTTATCTATCTTTGACTCTATAAGTGTTCTATTTCTCCTCATATTTTAGTACAGGCAAGTATCACCATAAGAACTGGGACTTTTCGCTGGAGCAAAGAAACTCCTCCTTGTCTCAGAAGGTACAGACTCAGTCCTCTCAGTTCTGTAGGTCAGGGTGGGTGCTGAATAAACTAATTCCTCAGGGCCTAAGTGAAACCAGCATGGAATATCTAGAGGCTTCTGAGTTTGCTTCATATTTAACCTTTAATTCTGAAAATTATAAAGTCATGAAAAAATGCAATCTTTCTTTTATTCCTGGTAGCACATAAGTGGGAAGGTACCTGTATCTGAATGTTGCCTTAATATACAGAGACTGCTTTCTTTAAGCAATTTTTTTATCCACATATGAAATTACAGTAATCTAAGTTTTAAAAAAGTTGAATTAATATTATGCAGGTATTGTATATGACATCACTACATGTTTATTTCAAAAGACATTTCAGCTTTAGAGAAGAAACTGTGTTGAAAAGTTCTTATGTTCAGGAATGTTTTTTATCCAAGTGCTGTGGGCTAAACTGTCTCCAGAGTGGGGACCTGGGTGCTGGCTCTAGGTTTGAAACTGAGATAGCAATGTGGGTGAAAATTTTCTGGTTGAAGGTGTCCAGTTCTGCTGCAAAAGATCAGCATGACAGGAAGGGTGACCCTGTGCAGCTGAGGCCTCAAGTACAAAACCAGGAGGTTTAGCTGGTATTTTTATTGCTACAAGACAATAAGCAAGAATTTTTCTTTTCAGAAGGTACACCTTCAAAAGTGGTAAGAGACCAATCTTTCCTCTTTAGGATTGATCTTACTGTGCCCCAAGGCTCTTTGCTTGCTATAGTTGGTCAGGTGGGTGCTGGAAAGTCCTCCTTGCTGTCAGCATTACTTGGTGAGCTGGAGAAGACAGATGGCTGTGTGACCATGAAGGTAAATTTTCAACTGTTTGCTTCTTAATTAGGCTGTCTTCAGGAACAGTAAGGTATTACCCAAGGCATCAGGTCCTTGATGAAAACTTATTTACTGAATTTTAACAAGGGCTGTATGTAGCAGCCTGCATATCTGAAGGTGCTCAGGACCTCTCAGACAAACCTGGTCCTTGGGAATGGGAACTGAAGCAGAACTTCAAAGACCCAGTTCCACTTCCCACCCTGACAACGAGCTGAAGTGGCATTGTGGGTCACATCATGTACTCACACTTGCTCCTCCTCTATCAGATGAGGAAAGTGCAGACTCTTATTTTGCAAAGTGCTCTGAGACCTGTCAAGGGGGATGATTATTGCAGACTTTTGTAAAGCTGATAAGGAGAGTTTTTCTTCAAAGACAGGTTCCCACAGTGTCAAGTTGAGCTTATGATAAAGATTGTTAACATTCTTCCACTTCCATTCTTACAGGGCACTGCAGCTTATGTCCCCCAGCAAGCTTGGATACAAAATGTTTCAGTGGAAGATAATATTCTCTTTGGGAAAGAGATGGATGAAACATGGTTCAATAGAGTGATAGATGCTTGTGCACTGCAACCTGATTTGGAGAGTTTCCCTGCAGGGCAAAAGAGTGAAATAGGAGAGAAGGTACCAGCTTAGGTTTATGTTTTGGCCAACTTTTCAATGAGTAGCTACAACTCTAGCTGTCCTGCTTAAAACACCTAAACTTGCAGGAGGCAGGTGCTCAGTAATCTCTGACAAGTCAGGCCATGATTTAACAGGGTCACAAGGCCACCCTCTGACAGATAACCTAACCAGAGATGTGAGAGATGCTGAAGGCAAAAATCAACAAATCCAAGTCATTCTTGGGTTCTTTTCTGCAAGAGAATGGAATTGCTCAAGAGAATCTGCTTCTTTATCTCAAGGGCCCTATTTGGAGGGAGGCTGGGAGACCAGAGGAGAGAGAGAACCACTGATTTATTAAAAAAAAAAAAAAAAAGTCCTAAAACCTTAATGTAAAATGGGGCCAACAATTGGGATATATGCAGTAGCTTTTGGAAGAAACAGTGTCAATATATTTTTTACAGGGAATAAACATATCTGGAGGGCAGAAGCAAAGAGTCAGCCTTGCTCGTGCTGTGTACCAGAAGGCTTCCATTTACCTGCTAGATGATCCCCTCTCAGCTGTTGATGCCCATGTTGCTCAGCACATATTTGAACATGTTCTTGGACCCAATGGCTTGCTGAAGGACAAGGTGTGTTTGAAGTCCTGAAATGTAAAATATTGCAAAATATATCTTTAGGAAGAGCTGTCTGATCTCTTCCAGCTCACTGTATGTTACAATGTCTTATTCCATCAGTTCTGAATAGTTCAGTGGCACCTTTGCAGTCCTCATCTCCCAAGTGTTCATCCCTTACATGTCAGTCTTAAAATCCATCTTACACACTTCTCTTTTTTAAATTATTTTTTTATTTTTTGCATTGGTTGTGTTTTGTTAATCTGTGATATTTCTCTACTGTCAAACAATTTGGATAATAAATGGGGTTACCTGAGAAGGAATGTAGGTGAGCTCTAATTCTTTCATAGTGTAAATTGCCTATAAATACTTGATTCAGTTTCATATTGTAGAAGGAAAATAAGTAATTTCTTTCATTAGAATGTCTAATTAAAACAGACATATCTGATTACAAATATTTTTTTCTTCAAGTGCAGATTGGTTACAATTATCACATTATAATTATTATATTGAAACATGGAAAGACTTGCAAAGAAAACAAGTATCAGACTTAAGCAGTACTCAAAGGGCTTGATTATTACCTTAGAAATGTAACATGACAATTTGTTAACAATCTTGGGAAAAATTACCTTTTTTATGTCCTTTTCTACATGTGATTATCTGTGCAAATATGCTCAGAAATGTACATGGAAAGGAGCTGCACTCTAACTCCATTCAGGTTGATGAAGTTCTCACTCACAAATCTTATTCTGAAATATTGATATTGGTCACAATAAACGTGACAAATTCTTGAATTAAAATTAACATCATTCTACTCAAGATCTTCAGCCTGAGGGGAACCAACAACATGGAAATGGCCAGTGAGCCAAGCTAGAGGTCCTCCCACAAACAGGATGCTAGCCTGGGACTTGGAGCTTCACTTCCCATCCTCACTCTTTGGTGCTGTGCATAACACAGCGAGTTGATTCACCCCTCCACTTCTGAGTTCTGCACTTGCTAAATGGGCACAAAGCTGTGCTGCAAAGATAAACCTCACCAAAGAGACAGGCAGAAGTGATAGCAATAAATAAAAAAATATCTCTTTCAGTAAAAATCACAGCTCACACGGAGTAAATGTCTTTTTTTCAGAAGACAGCTGACTGCAGCAGCCTCAGGGAGCAGGGCAACACCAGAACAATTGTAACTGTTTCCTCTTTACCCAGACTCGTGTACTGGTGACTCACAGGATCAACATTTTGCCTCAAGTGGACAACATTGTTTTTCTGGTGGATGGAACGATCTCAGAAACTGGTTCCTACCAAGAACTTCTACAGAGAAACGGAGCCTTTGCAGAATTTCTTCAATCATACATTACTGCAGAGGAGAAGGCAGACACCAGCAGTGTTCCAGGTAACCCAAATGAGTTGGAATAATTCTTACTCTGTCAGTCAATTGGTTCCTTAATACTACTCTTAATAATAAAGAACTGGGGCATCTGCTGCTGTTCAAAGTTAGGAAAGAGGGGACAAGAGAATAAAACTGGGAAAGCCAGACTTTTAAAGCTGAGATACAATCACAACAAGCTGTCGCTTTCCGTGGGGGAAAACAGGCCTGTCAAATTAGGTGACTCATCAGCTCAGAATTGGTTCTTGAATAAACATTTCTACAATAAACGTTGTCTGTAGACAACAATCATGCAGTAAACTGAATAACACACTATATAACACACTCTTCAAGCCTCACCTTGATATTGCTGCCCTTAGAAATTCTTTGTAATGCATCTTCCCTATATTATACCAGTTTCTCAAAGGCTATACAGATCAAAACAGGATTCTAAGGCATTTAGGGAAAAAAATGCATTTATTTTACAGCTCTAGAAAACACCAAAGGCATCCTCCTCACCTCTAGAAATGGTCCCTCACAGGAGAAGCTCTTAAGGTAAGCTTAAAGCTGTCTCAGACACTGAAGAGGTTGCTCCAAAAGCCCATACAAGCCTACACAGACACTCTGTCTAATACAGGTTTGGGATTGATCTGTAAATTAGCAATAAGACCAGGCAAGCAACACTCAAGAATAAATAGGAAAGTACTCTTGAATGTGGAGGGTGACTAACATTTTCTCCATATTTCACAAGGAGGCAGAATTTGTTCCAGAGATCACATACAAGGCATGTTGATACATTTGCTTGTTGTTCATTTCCTACTGCAGTCGTAAGGTCTGACTCACTTCAGGCCAGCCACAATTAGTGAATGCTTAAAGCCTCAGTTTGTTACTAGCTTGACAGAGCCCAGTTCCTGTGATAAATATTGACAAAGGTTGGGCCCCTCTGGAGAACCTCAAAATAGGCATGAATATAGGGGTGGATGGGTAAGGACATCCAGCTTTAAAATGCTCATTGCCTTGGCTAAAAATTGAAATTTTTTTTTTTTTTTTTCTTTGTGAAGTGACAATTCAGTCAAATCTTCTGCTATGGAAAGGGAGAACATTCCTCTAAGTCAAGACTGTACTATTGCTGCAGCCACCAAAGGAAGATTAACCAAGGGAGAGACAACTCAGTATGGCAGGGTAAGCACAGCACCTTCCTGTGAAGGCAAAGACACAGAGCATGTGCTTATTACTGACCCACTTGTGGCAGGCAGGACAGTTCACTGCCTAAAGCAACTCCAGGGGAGTCAGCTCAGCTGTACAAGTTTGCCATGTGACAGAGGCAAAGTCATTTAGCATTATTTTATATAGCACCTTCTATGCAAACTTTTATCTCCCTGGATGCCCCAATCTAAGAATTGGTTCCAAAGCAGGAATAATGCACATACGTGGTGGAGAGCACATGGAAATTAGAGAGGAAAAAACAATAATTTATGAACACTTGAGGAGTGGGATCCTTATTCAAGAGTTGACCTAAAGGGGAAAAGCACACTGAGGCAATCAGGATGAGGTGCTGGTAATGGCCAGAAAAGGACAGATTACAAGGCACTTTTAATCTTGAGTCTTTCTTCAAACTCTTGAGGTTGGTGGGAAGGGACAAGGAGCCACATCACTGGTCTCATCTTGCTCAAGGGAAACACCTCAAGAAGGCTGAAACAAGGAGGGTACAGTGGAAGGAAAGAAGCAGATGTGGGATTCCAGCGAGGAAATCAGATATGGAGGAGGTGTGGATTCAGGGCACACATTGTAATAAGAGTAAAACATGAGAAGGAAATAAATAGCTCAGGCTACACACTGGGATGTAGTCAGATGTGATAAAGGAGACAGCTCTTCTCCTGAGGAAGCACAGGATTAGCCAGACTGGGATCTCCTCACCTCTGCCCATCAGTCAGTGAGACACATGATAATTCTCACTCACACTGAGAACAAATGTCAACCACCACCTGGTGGAAGGAAAGCCTTCTGTACATTTTAGCAGTCACAGAAGCCTACTAGAATAATCTTCATTAGTTGATAGTAATTGCTCATTAACATCATGGATTTATGTAAGTATGACTTCATTGTTCATCCATGAGGAAAATTTTAAAAAAAGTTAACAGGATTGCTATGGCCTGTGACATGTAATTGAATAGATGTGCCATAATAAATCATCCCTTGCTTCAGAGCTGGTTTCCTTGCAAACAAGTTTGATCCTCCCCACCTCTCCTGTTTTTCCCCAACTGTTTCACTCTAGGTTAGCACTTCAATTTATGCAGCCTACCTGAAGTCAATGGGCTTACCACTGTGTGTGTACATCATTCTGATGTTCACCTGTCAGCAAGCTCTGTCATTTTCTCGTGGTTACTGGCTCAGCATGTGGACAGATGATCCTGTTCACAATGGGACACAGCATCATACAGAGTTGAGAGTTGGAGTCTTTGGTGCACTAGGAGTCATTCAAGGTTTGTTTAACCTTCTCACCTAATTCTTCTCTGTATTTCTATCTCCCTTTTCCATATCCTCGATGTTTTCTCAGAATATACACAAGTCCATACCCATTGGCTTTTGGCACCAGCCCTAGAGGTATGGCATAGGACAGCACAAAGAAAATCACAGTCTCACAAAGGGGAACTCTGAAGTGAAATTGTTCAGACCTAGTAATCACTGGGGTTTTTATATTACAGCCCTGGGCAGATTTGCCTCCACAGCAGCAGTCCTCCTAGGTGGTGTGATAGCATCACACAAGCTGTTTCTGCAGTTACTGAAGAATGTTATCAGATCCCCTACAGTCTTCTTTGAGCAAACTCCCATTGGAAACTTGCTGAACCGCTTCTCCAAAGAAACAGATGTTGTTGATTCTGTCATCCCTGACAAGCTGAAGTCCTTCCTGGGATTCTTTTTCAACTTGCTGGAGATCTACATTGTGATTATAGTGGCTACGCCAAGGGCAGCAATAGCCATAGTGCCTTTGACTCTTCTTTATGCTGCATTCCAGGTAGGAGCACAAAGATCCACAGACAGGAGAGGCTGAAGCTGTGCCCCTGCAGAAAGCCTCCTTCCATGTCTTAGGAGAGGAAACATGCAAAAACTAATTTCATCATCTCAAATTGCCTCTGAAAAAGAGTAACATCAGCAGCTCTTCCCACATAACCTCAGCCTTTCAAAGCATACCAGAGACCTCCCCAAGAGGCCTGTCCTTTTCTGATGTCCAGATCAAAGCCCACCTAGAGCTATGTTCCTTGTCTCCATTAGTGTAATGCAACCATATTAAGACCAAAACAATGTTTCTTTTCCTCCAGAATTCTCACGCTGCTTTTTTTCTCACATTCTTGTATGCCACACAGGTCTCCCAATGGGCTATGAAACCTTGTTCTCCACCAAATAAAGGGCTGGTCTACAGAAGAAAGTAGGAGCAAGCTTAGAAGCTTTGTGAGCTCAGACTACCCTGGCTTCTTTGCAGGAGTTATTCCATGGAGTTAAGTCTTTTAAAAGATGGGACATGACAGGCAGAAACACTACCTCACCTTTTAAGGGCATCCCTTACCTGAACATTAGGTTTTGTAACACTAGGATAGTGCATAGTATTGCACGTGTTGAGGCCTTTCCAGACTTTATGTGGAGCACCTCCACAGATGCTTAAGCCTTCTAATCACTTCCCCTTTCATTTCCCTTTGTACCAGCACTTCTATGTCACCACCTCCTGCCAGCTGAGACGCATGGAGACAGCTTGCAGGTCACCCATCAATTCCCACATTTCAGAAACTTTCCAAGGGAGCAGTGTGATCCGTGCTTACAAGGAGCAGGAGAGGTTTATTATGAAGAGCAATTTTCTAGTGGATGAGAATCAGCGAATATGCTTCCCTGGAGCAGTTGCTGACAGGTACAAATCTGCAGTGTAAAAAAACCAAAACTAATAGTTTACTCACAGCCTTGATGAGTGGAGAGATAACTGCTCTTTGGGGCTTGGGGGAGGTACACAGAGGACAAGACAGTGCTGCACAGTGTTTTAGGGACAGAGGAATTTCTTTCATTACCATATGCTCAGCATCTCACTGACAATGTGCCACTTGCACAACCAGTACACTCCCACATCTGCTGGGTGGCTGGGCACACACATGCTGACACCTTGCTAGAGGTATTGCTTGGTGTCCTAAATGCAGGAGGATGCACTACCTGCCATATGGCACAGTGCATGAGGTCTGTGGTGTACACAGAACCCATCAGACAATACAGCCATCAACCATCAGTCATGAAATAAGGGAGGAGTGAGAGATGCCAGACCAACTAATCCAAAAAACTGCTGTGCTGGCTGCTCTCATTTAACAGGCCTTGGAGAAAATACTAACACAGACCATAAGCCAACCAGTTCAGACAGACTGGAACCATTCATGAGCTCCAAGATGGCTGGGATAAGAGCAACCAGGGTGTGACAAGAGCTTTGTTGAGCATCCTGTACCCACAGGTCCACAGGTGTTTTGCAAAGTAATCATAAATTCCACTGGAAGAAAGGAAGAGGGCACCCAGCAAGAGGCCTGTACTCTCCTTCTCTTGCAGGTGGCTTGCTACAAACCTGGAGTTTCTGGGCAATGGCATTGTGCTGTTTGCAGCACTGTTTGCAACAATGGGCAGAACACATCTTAGTCCAGGAACTGCTGGCTTCTCAATTTCATATGCACTTCAGGTAAGTCAGCATTGAAGTAATGACATTCTTACCTTTCACCAAAAACCCCTTGCATCTTGATTTCTTCTTTTATTTTCAATTTGTAAAAAATCAAAAACTATTTCTGTAGCTTCCTAGGTGCCTTCTCCTACCAAACTCTGTCGTCATTGCTGAATCCCTGGCTTTAGGGAATGAACCTTATAAACCTGTGCACCAGCCATCCTTTTCCTCCTTACACCTGAACTCATATTGAGGTCACAGCATGCTCTGAGCAACCACAGCAAGGTTTTCAGCATCTTGTTGTATCTGCTTGTAGACTAAGAACACAATAGCCTAAGAAATAGCTACACTGTCTTTCAGCATCCAAGTCAGTGCCATTTCATTGCTTATAAACTGGCTGGAGAAGCAGCCATGGGGGAGCCAGCTAAGCTCTTTAAACACAGCTTTACAAACTTTTGTAAGGATCCATTATTATTTTAGCCTTTTAGGGGACAATTTCTCAAGTAATTAGCTGATGAGGAAGTCTTTGTAACTAATCAAAAACAAAGTATCAGGTACCTTGCAGGCACAGGTGGATTCTTCTTTTATCTTCCCTAATGCTTCTGTTTCTTTCTGCTAGATAACTGGTGTTCTCAACTGGTTGGTCCGCTCCTGGACAGAAATGGAGAACAACATTGTTTCTGTGGAGAGAGTGAGAGAATACTTGCAGACTCCTAAGGAGGTAGCTAACCAACTATTGACCTTACTAGCAGAGGTGAACATTTCTGCAAGCTAAACAAGTAACTTCTCTGTTCCACCTGGACAGATCCCTAGTTTCCTCCTTGTAAAAAGCCAGTTATGTTTCCCTTTAAGAAGTGCAGCAATTGTTTTTTATCCAACTGACTAGATTTGTTGTATAACCTCTGATCATCATAATTTTCTTAAGATAGTTAAGCATTAGAGTGCCATTAAAATAGCTTCACTTGGTAACACTCATGGAATGAGCCATATTTTCTGCCCATATTTGGAGTCTGTATTTATTGTCTGAGGTCAGATGCAATTCTCTGATAACTGATGGCTGCTAGATAGCCTTTTAGCCACTGAAACTCTACAGAACAAAAACTATTTCACTGGAGTCATTAAAATTATTTCCCCATATGCTGCCCTGACATCCTGCTACAGGAGACTTTCACAGTCCTGTTTACAGGGGTGTATAAATCTTTTTTGTTGAACCACTTATATCCTCAGAACTCTAGCATGCAAACAAATGTTTATCCCCACTTTCAGTTAAGAATATTGGCACTTTTTGCATAAAGTCAAACTTTCCAATGTGAAAGTTAGAGGCCTTTTTTTCTCTTTTGGAAACAGTAAATAGACTGGGGGAATTGGGCACAGATGTCTTCATAAGCTTCCCACTTTAGTCCAAGCACTTGATTTGGTAATTTAAAACCAATTTTATGCATTGCTGTTTATTTTCATTTCTTTAGGCACCCTGGACACTGAATGGCAAAGCTCAAGGTCAAGTTTGGCTCACTGAAGGAAGAGTGGACTTCAGAAACTACAGTTTGCGCTACAGGCCAGGCCTGGAGTTAGCCCTGAGGAACATCAGCCTCACCATCCACGGGCAAGAGAAGGTGAGCAGAGGCTTCAGAAGAGCTGTGGAGTGTGAGCAGTGCTCTGCAGTGATCAGACCTGGGCAGATCCTGTCCCCACCCTACACCAAGGTATAGGAGCCTCTAAGCATGAAAGCTGCAGCCATGTGTCAGCCCATTTGTCACTCTGCACACCTCCTCCAGTGCCAAACAGTGTTTCCAGGACTGCTGCATACACTAGACATTCTTCTGAGTGAAATCTGGTGTCACAGAAGGTTAATTTCACTTTTTCAATCAAATGCCACATCGAGGCCTTGTTGTAGCTGTTAAATCTGGTAGTTACAGTTCCCATCAAAGGCTTTTGAGATTCCTTTTCATACAAAACAAATTATAAATTATTCCCTTTAAGAATATATTGCTAGACTATGTGAATCTTGAACACCCCTGAAGATTTGAACCATGCCAAAACTGTTTCTCTTCAAAAGGACAATAAGAACTACAAGACCCACTGTCCCACTGTGGAAAACAATCAACACCAAAACCCAAAACTTTCCATTGCACTTTACAGATTGGGATAACTGGAAGAACAGGAGCTGGGAAATCTACTCTTGCTGTGGGTTTGCTGCGATTAGTGGAAGCTGAAGAAGGAGCAATCTTAATTGATGGACAAGATATTGCTCAGCTCGGTCTCCATGACCTTAGAACCAAGATAACTGTCATTCCCCAGGTATGAAATTAATTTCCAAAATGCTTCAGCAGTGTAGTAAATCTTAACACCTAGGAAAGGCTTGAAAAGATTCTGTGGGAAGACAGACAATCAGAAGTTTCAAATTTGGAATACTGTCTACCCCCCTTCAAGGTAACATCAGCCATAGATTTGCAGGGAAAACCAGAGAGCTTGTTTTTATAATTAATTTCAGGAGCTATTTGTACTGTCTCATGTGCTCAGGATCCAGTTTTGTTTTCTGGCTCTCTACGAATGAATCTGGACCCATTAAACCAATACACTGATGCAGACATCTGGACAGCTCTGGAACTGACTCAGCTCAAGAGCTTTGTTGCAGATTTGCCAGATCAGTTGGAATATAAGTGCACTGACCAAGGGGAAAACCTAAGGTATGTTATATACACAAAGACTGTGGCAGGGCAGTACCAGCCTGAGGGCTAGGAGAACACAAAGCTAGTGGGACTAATTAATTTTTAAGAATAAACATTAATTTTTTTAATGGTGCCTAGCAGCAAATTTCTGTATTATTGTCCTGCTTAGCAGCATGAAATCAAATCATAAGACACCAAGTGGAAGACTTTTGAGACTTACCCATTGTGGTGACTTGTGTTTGTGCAGTACCTAAAATGCTGGAAAATCCAGTTCCAAGTGCCATCTCCTGATTGCTATAGTAATTCAGCCCCTGCATTTCCTTAGGTTATTTCATGCTGCTACCTGCAGTGACACCAGCCTCAATCACCCTTTCAGGGAAAGGGAACTATCACCTTTTTCATGACTATTTTCAAAATAATCACATACTCTGATCCCAAGGAAAAATGACCACTACTCTCAGTTTACCATCCCACTTCTTATTTGCAGCACTGGTCAGAAACAGCTGCTTTGCCTGGCCAGAGCACTTCTTCGGAAAGCCAAAATCCTGATTCTGGATGAGGCCACTGCAGCAGTAGATTTAGAAACTGATCTTCAGATTCAGTCCACCCTGAGGACTCAGTTCAAAGAGAGCACTGTGTTAACAATAGCTCACCGGATAAACACCATCATGGACTGTGACAGGTAATGTCTCCAGCCCCTTCCCTAAGGAGGGAGGAAAAAACAGGCAACTAGACAAGCTAGACACTGTTAGTGAGCAGCAATTTCATTTCTGCTCTTTTCTTGTTTAACCCTCAAAACCTTGCTTTAGAGGCTGTAGAAGCCACCTTAAATCAGCAAGGCACCAATAAGTTAATTGAAGATTTATTCTCATGATGCATTTCATGCTGTCAGACCTTTTTTTTCTCCTCACTGACAGCCAAACCACAGCTACAGCTCTTTGCTTCATCTTAAAATCATGAAGCTAAAATACACATTCATAAATCATACTCCAGTCTGACCTGCCAAAAACCTCTCCCACTAGCTCAGTACTTGAACAGTCACTCATGAGAAACCTATTTCTATCCCACAGCTGTTTCCCAGCTGAAAATCATCTGGAAAGCTTGTTTAAATAACAAGCAAGTACTGAAATTTATTTCAGAAATAAGTAGAAATAACTGAATTTATTACAGCTGCTGGTGTATCCCCACGTTAACACTTCTGTTCTAATGTTCACAGGATTTTAGTCTTGGAAAATGGTCAGATAGCTGAATTTGATACTCTGGAACACTTAGTGGCTCAGAAGGGACTGTTCTACAGACTGATGGAAGAATCAGGCCTCGCATAATGTGCTCAGGGAGTATACCAGAATGTCACCACTGCCAGGAATAATTGATCTCATAATTGAGTTGTTGTCTTGGTTTTACTCTAAAATGCCTGACACTCAACCAATTCCTGTTTGAGCTGTAACAGCAGTGAGTAGGTAAAAAGGGATTACTTAGGATATAGAAAACTTGGCAATTCCATTTTCATTATGTTTCCAGATACTAAAAACCTCACTCTTTTGTTGAAAAGGAGCAAGTTGTAACTTAGTGCCTCATTGCTTTTATGATAAAAAAGCAAACAAGCCAAAAGAAAAAGACCAGTGTTTCTGATTTATGCTTTAAATGGAGCCCAAATATACTGCCACACTTAAAGATTATCCAGATTATTTTTAAAAACCAACAAGATCTTATCACAGCAAACAAGAATTAAACTGGTAGCAAGCAAACTCAACTGTTGACAGCTGAAGGACTGCTCACCCGAGTGCTGTTCAGATGTGGACTCCAAGGAGCATCTGAATTTTGTTACCCAAAGTGCACAAACACTGGGCAAGCAGGAAAAAGGAACTGGGATGCCACTAGGCACAGGAGCATGCAGCTGCCTATTGTCAGATAGGGATCAGATGCACTCATCTCTTTCCATGTCAGCTTTGCAAGGGCCCCAAATCAGTGATGCTGGGCAGCAGAGCATCATTCCTTCTGCTTGAAGCAGCCCTGCTGCCAAATGCTGGTTGGTCACAGCAGAGCCCATCCAAGCACCAACACCAACATTTCCAAACTGAATTTGGAGACAAGGAATTTGCATGGTGGGAAGTGTCCTCCTCTGATCCCTGCAGCACAGTAGTCTGGCAGGTGGAGAAAGCAGCAGGGACTCATCTGTCAACTTGCTGGTGAATTCCTGGATTTCTTCTTGAGTGTAAGGTTACCTTCTGCATGTGCCACCCTGCCACCATGGAGCCTCTGGCATGGTCACCTCTCAGATGTTCCTTTAACAAACCAGAATGGCAGCTGAAAGCAAAACCTTCCTGGGCCCCAAGGAGCTGTGGTCAGAACTGTCTCCATGTCTCTCCTCAGGAATCACATTAAGACTCTGACAAATCACACTGTGAGATACTGCTGTTTACTGTGCCTTTGGTTAAAATACTTCATTTTCTAGAAAGCTGAAATAAAAATAGAATCAAATATTGAAAGAGATCTCTTCAGTATACTAAAGTAAAGACAGTATAAAAGTAGTACCAGGAGAGGGGATGGGAGAGTTCAAACTGGTAAGAATCAACACAAACCAGCAAAACCCAGCAGTTTCTTCTCTGACAGCTGTCCAGCAGCCTCTTCTACCATGTTAAGATCAGGTAACAGTTTCTGCTGGACATGGGCCAAAGATACCAAAGTCTGATGGCAGCTGCCATGCTTGTGCTTAGACACCAGGACAGAGGTTATTTTTTTCCCTCTGCTTTATCCAACCCTTACACAAAGCCAGGAAAAAAATAAAAATAAATTATATATATACAAGGTAAAAACATTCTGAAGGGTTATCAGTTGATCTCAAAACCAGGAGCATTTAGATCTAGTGAGATAGAAGCTAGATATTTTTTCACTTAACTGAGATCAAAGAGTGCCCATGTTGCTGGGAAATTCTGAAATTAGCATACCATAACCTGATATAAATGTCTCTAAAAAGCTTGCTTTCCAGTTCCTAAGTTGGTAAAGAAGAGAAGGCAACAGAAGGAAATATAATCAAAACATACAAAGTAAGACCAGGCAAAAATACCATCAGCTTTCACACATCAAGCTGTGCTGAAAGGGCAAAAGAAGAAGTATTCTCAAAATTACATGTGAGAAAAAGCTGTTTCAGAGGAGTCAGAGTCCCCAGCTAAAGGCCATAGGCATCACAAGAAAGTCATCTGGAAGCTGGTTAAAGCAAAATATATGAGATTCCACTTGGAGATACCATGCTCTAAAATCTCATTTAAGAACAACAAGCACATTTAAAAGGACAGCTCTGCTGGGTCTTTGCAAAGGTAATTTTTCCTAGATCAGACTTACCTGACTGAATTATCCAACTAGCACAGAGGGTGCTAGTTATCCAACTGCAGCAGGCTCATAACTATGCTAACAGCCTATTTTGTAATTTGGTCTGAAAAAAGTTTTAAATATTAAGTAATAAAAAGTCTGCCCGGTACCTGCAGTAATCTGAATGTCTGGAGCTGATCAAGAGGAACACGTGGACTTGCCCTGTGTACACTTCCACAGCATTAATTTTAGTAGCTGTTGTGCAGCATAAATGCAGGATCCACAGAGCAGCTGTGTTTAGCTCAGCTGTAAGCACCCACTCCAAGTCCAAATAAAATCCACTAAAGAGGGTTTATTAACATCTAAGTGGCTTTACAGCTCTCTTTTTCTCTTAGGAGAAAAACAAGTGTTTCACTCTAGGTCCAGCAGGGACTCTGAGAGATAAAACAAGTTTTTGCCTAGACCACAGCAAGAACACAAGACATCCCTGCATTCTGGGGAAGAACTCTGTTTTCCCAAGCACCCTCCTCCCTCAGCTGAGCTGTGTTCCAGCTGTGGATGGATGGCCAGAACCCCTGATGGAGGCAGAACCCAGGCCTGGGGGTTTGGGAGGGCATTGCTGCTGCAGCCCCTGGGAGACAGCCCAGCCCAGGTGGAGCACCCACCCGTGGCAATCTCATCCTTGTAAAGCCACCCACTCCCCATGGGCTGCCTGCTCTGCCAGCTGAGCCACATCCAATCCTGGGAAATGAGGTGAAAAGCTTAATTAGCACTTTCACTGTACCAGTTTGTCCATCCAATCTGGACATCAAGAGTTAGGGGTTTCAATTCCAAGTTAATTTACTTTTTTTCCTTTCTGTTTTCCTCCTCACTTAAGGCTGAGACAAAGTGAAAGCACAGCAAAATGTAGGAGAGAAAAATGC
This sequence comes from Florisuga fusca, assembly GCA_038090715.1. Lineage (NCBI taxonomy): Eukaryota > Metazoa > Chordata > Aves > Apodiformes > Trochilidae > Florisuga > Florisuga fusca. The sequence continues at coordinate 4,720,477 of JAAWXA010000038.1, forward strand.
CCTAAGAAGATTCTTATCTCACAATTCCAAGTTTAAAGGTAATACCAAAATTGCTAAAGCTAGAAGAATAAAGGTGTTTGGCATTGATATACACCAAGTTCATGCCAAACAAAGCCTGTAGGTTACAGTCCTTGTTCCCTAGATTGTCCCAAGAATGCCAAAATGTTAAAGACATCAGTGACCCAGAGCACAATTTTCTGTGCTACACTGCAGCTGAACCACTGAGGGGTATCTTCAGAGATCTCTCAAGGCTGGGAACATTTTTACATAAGTAGCTGTGTTCACACACATGAAGAATTAGGACACTACTTGCAGGATGTCCTGACAGTCCTAAGCTGGTTTTTCAGTAGAATCAGCTCCTCCATACATGAGATATCTTCCATATTGCAGCAAATCACATCAGCCAGGATGTATCAACATGCACTGAAATCCAATGCAGTAAATTATATTATTTTCTTTTACTGTTTTCTAAGTATTAACAAGCTTGCAACAAATACACTAATGCTCATTATTAGTAGCACTACCACCACTAGCTTCACATCAGCAGCAGTGGTACACACATAACTGCTGGCAAATAGAAAATAACATCACAGCAAGATCTGGTTTCACAGTTCCTTAACATTTTAGTTAACAGTTCTGAAAGACAAAAGCTTTGCTTTGAAAAAATGAGTCTTTTTCAAACACTCAAGAAGTGGTCCACGGAGCACACAATGAATTGGGAAGAGGGACAGTCTTGCTCTAGGTAAGTGCAGAACTCCAGTTACAGAAACCAGGAGATGTGATCCAGCCCAACCACAGCACAGTTATTTGCATTCAAGGTTTCTTACCCACTCTTAACACCCCCCAGATACCAGGCTAGCAGCCTGGCTAGTCTAAACAGTACCAATAACTTCTCTTTCCAAGGTAAAAATATGAACTGAACAAGCTAATCCTTTGTCAAATACAAAGCAAGAAATGACACATGTTCTTTCAAACAATTTTTTTACTTCAAGTTCTTTGTAAATATTTGTATAGTCATTACAAAAAATACCAAAGAAAATTTCAGTCTATTCCATTTGAGAGAGTCATAATTTACAAAAAAATAAATAGTTTTACTCTAAAGAAGACAATTGTCTAGTATTAAGGTCAGCAATATCATTCACAGAAGCCCACATTCTCAGAGTGCTGAGTATTTGGGTCTGTCTGACTTAATTTGCCTTCTTCCAGCATTTTCCTTTAAAATAAGACTGATTAGAACATGAGAAAAGTAACTTTTTTCTTCCCACAGAAAAATGAACATTCAACACAGATCTTGAAAACCAGACTCCATTCCAAATTGGATTGTTAGACCCCTCTGACACGTAACTTTAAAAACAGCAACACTTTTTTTTCTTTTAAACAATTGTAACAGAACAGTTTCCCACAAAATTGAAGAGTCAACAGCAGCAGCATGAAGGGCATGTTTCTTCAGTATAAGGCTAATGGTCCTTGATGTGGCAGAACTTCTATTTAAAGCACAGAACTGCCAAAGCCAAGGTTATTACAATCAGTAACACACCAAGCCTGCAAACTCCACTCAATCAAATCCTCACCTCAGCTGAGTCCCCACAAGCATAACCAGGATTCACCACCCAAGCCAGAATTCCTGAGTGAGCTGGGTGTATGACCAGGTACTACATATTGCAACACACCAGCTGCTGCACAAATTTGGTTTTGGAGTGATTGTCTTTCTAGACATGCTTGAATACTGCTTTGAAGTTGACTGTGCTTTTTCACATCAGCACTAATGATATACTATAGTGAACTTGCTGCTATACACTGTAAACACATGAAACCTTTAGGAGAATGCATAAAAGCATTAATCATGAACAGTAGATGCCATAATGAGGAAGTCTGGCACATGTTATTTCACAAGAAAAAATCTTTGGACTATAGTACTATATGCCACAAAATGTTCCAAGTGCATCCCACAATAGATGGCTCATCAAATGAGGGATCAGCAAACAAGCAAATAACTAGCATTTTCAGAAGTGTTTTAAACAAAAAAAGAGGGGGAGCAGGCTTTGGAACATAAGAGCAGATGAAAAGAAAAAGCTTTTCTGAACTTTTCTGATTAATCACTCTGCCTTACATTTGAGCATATAATGACAGATTCCAGGCAAAAATTAAAAGTCTCTAAAGTGTTTTGCACAGTATGTGCTTCTCCTAAAGCTGGCTAAAGTCAATACTAAGGACAATTAAAAAAAATAATTTGCATCTTTGTTACTTCTTTCACCACACTCTGGATGACTTCACTCGGTCTGAAACTGAACTGTACAGCTCACACCAGCTCAGGGGAAGTTACAGTTCTCAGTGTACCACCTCCATCTTTTCCACTCAAACTGACAAAGTTCAAATGCTACACCAAGCCTGAGTCTTTGGCCATGCTATAGAAAATGCCTTTCTGCTGAAGTAGATGGTCTGGGCTACCACACTCCACCACTTCTCCTCTTTCCAGGACTAAAACTCTGTAAAACAAGAAAATAACATGGTCACAAGAAGGTCCAGAAAGCCAATGAGCACAGATGCACATACACAGACACTGACTGTAGTATAATGTCCTGGTTTTATAACATGTATATAATAAACCTGCAAGCAGGTTTGTCTGTGCAAGCAAAGACAATCCAGACAGTATGCAGGGCTGTCAACTCCTTCCTGACATTGCAGATGGCCTTCCTGGTGTATTTTTTACATAACATTATCTTTACCCAGTCCTTTGCAGGCAGCCCTGAGAGTTCTGACTGTACTGTGAGCCAGCCAGAAACTAGATGGCAGCACTACTTGTGAGTAAGAGCCCCCAAGATTTCACAAGATCTGAAATAACCTTCTGTAATACTGCACCACACCAACTGCTGTTTTACAGCTTCTGCTGACCAAATACAAACACAGACGTAGCTTATAAAAAAACAACTTGCTTTGCAAAATTTCTAATTCCAGTTGTGCATTTATCACAGTCAGTAAAGTCAGCTCACAGTTAAAACACTGCAGCCACCTCCAGCTAATCACAGCCAGGCACCCTAGGGATGCTTTGCTGAGCCCTTAAGCTGGTGCTGCTGTACTGTGTCACCCTCTGCCATGACTGGGTGGGGTGTTCATCTGGTGACAGTACTGCTGGTGCCAGGCCTGGCACAGGCAATGCTCCTGCCTCTTATCTTTCACTATTGAAAGAACAAAGACAGATGCACAAAAGTACACAAAAATCTTATCACTGGTCACTTTGCTCTCTGTCATTCAGTGATAAAAAGGCTGAGCAAGCTTAAAACTGAAATTATGAGATAGCAATTCTGTCCTCAGCCACACCTTAGTAAGGCAGCTAAGGACACAGGAGGCTGTGTGAAGTACAAACCAAAAAGGATGGAAAAAGAAACGTTGAATAAACTTCAGAAAAGTGCAGAACTTGCTTCTCTGATGCCTCACACTGTGCTGTCTGTGCCTAGTTTAGGGTATGAGCTCCCTAAAGCGCTGATGTCTCTTCCAGCTGTGCCTAAGTTAGGGCAAGACCCAGGGATAGACTCCTGTCCTTTCCTCCCTCTCCTTTCCAGTTTGCCTGGGCAATAACAGCACAACAGCAGCATAACAGAGGGATCAGAGAAGCTCCCCAAGGCCAAGCACAGCCACCACAGGCCAGAACATGCACACACACCCCCCCAC
>JAAWXA010000038.1:4724160-4869729 GCA_038090715.1 Florisuga fusca
CCCCCCACCCACCCAAAACAGGGGTTCCAGCAGCTCTGCAGAGGTGACTGAAACTGCAGTGGTAAACATCTGGCTAACACGAAGATGTGCATTTAAGTAGAGCACAATGCAGGTCACACATCATCTTTTCAAATAAAATTGGTATTGCTTTACCTTGTGTAGTCCATGATTGTGTTCAGACGATGTGCTATAGTTAATACAGTACATTCTTCAAATTGAGATTTTATTGTTGACTGTATAAGCTTATCTGTTTCAAGATCAACAGCAGCTGTGGCTTCATCTAAAACCAGGATTTTGGATTTCCTGAGAAGAGCTCGTGCCAGGCACACCAGCTGGCGCTGTCCCACACTGCACAGATGGGATGGGAGGGTGGGGAAACAAGTCAGAACAAGTTTGCTGTATTCATTTTGAAGCCCAGCAATTCCTTGTAAGAATCCTTAAGTGCCTAGGTGCCAAGAATCCAGCTAAATAAATAAGGTTGGTCTTACTATTTCACTGCAGACTATCTAACAGCATCTGAAACCACATCCCCCTCCTAATGAAGTCTTGGCAATATTGTAAGAGAATTCATTACAAATGGTTTCAGCAGAACTGAAACATTGCAGTGTTGAGGGCTGGGCTTTAAATGGTTTCTACAGACTAACCACATATCCCTGTCATGGTGCAAAATACAGGCTAACAACTCCCATAGAAAAAATGCATCTGTTGGGTAAAAGTCGTGGTTAAGTTCAGAGTATCCAGTATAAATAGCAGGCTGCTGCTACTAAAATCCTTCTTAAGACTGCCCAACCTACTCAGCTTCACAGCATCCTGAGTATTTATTGAATTACTTTGAATTCCCAGACTTGAGAGTTTAAAACATAGTTGAATAAGACTTAGTTGATTGGTTGCCTGGCCATGCATTTAGAAATCCCAAAGTCTCTCCCCAAATTCTCATATGAGGCAGGGGCCATGGGGGAGCCCCACAATGCCAAGCTGTTGCTGAGGTCCAGCTACACAGTCTCCCAAGTGAGCTGTAAGGTATCAGGAAGCAGGAAGTCTAGCTGCAGACAGGAGGGCACACACACACACCCCCACACACACACACACCCACACCCCCTCTCTTCATTCCCATTTAGTTCTTAAGGCCATTTTTACATTTCTTCAGCATACCTGAGGTTCTCTCCACCTTCAGCACACTCATGATTAAGTTTATCAGGAAGAGATGATACAAAGTTTTTCAGGTGAGCCAGTTCCAAAGATTTCCAAATGTCTTCATCAGAGTGTTGGTCAAAAGGATCAAGATTCATACGCAGAGAGCCAGAAAACAAGATTGGATCCTACTCACAGAGAGAAGCAATTGACAACACACACAGAACAGGACAAGTGTTCAAAAGTATTTCTCAGATAAAGAAAAAACATATCCAGATACAGTTGCAAGCAAGCTAATCTACCGAATTTAGGAGTGGGACCTTGCTTTTTCCAGTTAACAGCAAGTTATTCACCCTCACCCTTATTTCTTATGCCTCCCAGGCACCTGACCTCTGCTCTCTGCAGATCCTGCCACTCCAGACCTTTCCAGGAGTCAGTAAGTCATGAATTCAGAGAAGACAAAAAAGCAAAACAAAACCAACAACAAAAGAATAGCCAACTTTCTTTTTACTTTTTACTACTAACTTAAAGAACAGGCAGTCCCTGTGCAACCTTCTGTCAGCAGGGACTATCAGGTCAATTTTACACTTCTTAGGGAATTACATATCTGTAAATAATTAAAAAGTCTTCAGCTGCAGTATTAATGAAATGAAATGCTTTTTTTTGTTTTTTTGGACATGGAGAAAATGCAGAAAAACTTTTGACCTAGTAGTGTCACACTGATGCAGTGATCAAAAGGAGAAAGCAAAGTCCCCCACAGATTCCAAAAGAAGTGGTGCAGCAAGGCTTTTACAGCACACTCACTTGTTCTTGCTGCAATGGTGATTTATAGAACCACATTTTATGGTCTGTCTTTGGCCAGAACAGGCAGGCTACACAATAAGAACAAGAAGACTTGAGACTAAGCCCAACGCTTGTAAAGCCATTATTTCCAAATGTTTTGGACTATCAAACCCAGTTGCTGGGATAGACAGGATGGCTATATACAGACTTCTGTGAGTGAACAGTACTGCATGCTTCACTCACAAGACCCTGCCCAAGTCAGTATGCTTTGTACAAAGCCCCAGAGAGAGCCTATATCAAGTCTTAAAGCAATGCAAAACCTCAATCCCTCACAACTAGATTATGCAGTAGCTTAATTCCATTTAAAAAAAGAATGGAACAACCTAAAATGAAAGTGGAAATCAATCTCTAGAAAAACTTCCCTAAGGGCTCTCCCCAGGTGGAAACACCTAGACTCCCTTTCACTAGCAAAAAAAGCAATGGTCCCAGTTCACTAAAGGACTTTGATCAGGTGTTGATCTGGGATCAAACCTCCCCACTCAGGCTAGGCTGTCTATAACATTTAAGAGATCAGCATGGGGTGCTGACAAAGCCCTTGAGTCCACAGGTAAAGATTTTGCTTCCACATCATGACTTGGCCATAGCCAAGCTCCTACTTGTTACTCACAAATCAGCCAGTTTAGGAAATGACTTAGTTTCAAGTTCATGAAAGAGCATTCTGAAACGACTCAATTTCACAGCTATAAATCAGAAAAGGAATAAATATATTTTCCCCAGTACATTATGGAAGCAGCATAGCTACAAAACAAGTTGTGGCAATGGCAGGATTTCACACCTACCTGAGGGATAATGGTGATCTTGAACCGCAAGTCATGGAGCCCTATCTTGGCAATATTAATTCCATCAATAATAATTTCTCCTTCAGCTGCTTCATTAATCCGAAACAAACCTAAAGTAAGGGAAGATTTTCCAGCTCCTGTTCTTCCAACTATTCCAATCTGTTGGAAAGAAACACAGGAACAACTTACTCTGGAGAAAAGTTACAGCATTTCCAACTGACACATTTTCAGAAAGTTGCCAACAACAGCACCCCAAAACAGCATAAAAAGTTGAGGCTGAATGAAGGGGAAGAAAAATTAAAAAACAAAACAATACACCAAAAGCAGTTTCAACATCTGCAATGCAATCACAGTTTTCAGTTTTCTTTCTAGAAAGGCAGATGGAATTGGGTAGAGCAGGCAAGCCAACATTTCCCTAATCCTTTGTTTGTTTCATCCTTCAGTTATAACCACTGACTTGTCATTTATCTTGTTTCAATTTGTAATAAATATGCACCAAAAGCACTCAGCTTCATACTGTATATTATATTTTGCTTCCTAGTTAGACTGAAGTCTCCCCCAATTACTTTTTAAAAAATACATATAAAAGATTGCTACTTTGGTTGGTTAACATATCCCTTGCCACCCACCCTTTTTTAACCACTCCTGAGATAACATTTTACCCATATTTATAGGCAGAAGCCATACACTCAGGAAAAAAGCAAATGCCTACTCGTATACCACAGATTAGGAAGCTGGAAAGTATATCTGTCTAGCAGCTACCTTTTATACTGCTGTGCAAGAAAACACTATTATTAGACATTAGAGAATCCCCACAGGACTGGGGTGGGGATGAGTACATGAGAGGAAGAGGAGACACACAGGTAACACCATCAGTTTGGCTGGATCCAGAAAATCTACTCTGAAATCCCTGCAGAGTGTCTCACCTGGCAACCTTCAGCTCACTAGATCAGGACTACCTTCCTCTACTTAGCAGCCTGTTTTCCTGAGACTAGAACTAACTTAAATCTCTCTGCAGCCTGTACTCTTCATTGCTTATCAGCAAAATTGTCTGGAAAGGGGACAAGAGACAGCACAAATCTCACTTCCTTACGAAACCAGACCATAAGATACCCCACGTAACAGTGCATCTTTATCCCACAGTGCAGGATAGACCACATCTGCCCATTGCAGTAAAACTGGTTAACAGAAGCTCTTTGCTATACATACAGATTAGTTACCTTCTCACCCCCATTTATGGTAACATTTATGTTTTTCAAAACCAAATCCAAGTCTTCCCTGTAACGTAAGCCGTAGCCTCGGAACTCAACCTTCCCCTCCTCAGGCCAGGTACTCGCCGGGGCGGTTTGTTCAATGCTCCATTCAGCCTGAAAAAAACCACACAAACATCTCTGATTTGCTCCTCCTTCAACCAGACATGGGCTCAGGGGAACAGAGGAAAGCAATTAAGAAAAATTGTTAGTATAGTTGTTTGTAATCACTGTTAGTAATTTGGAAAAGGAATTGTGCTGGTGATGGGAAGAGAGGGAAAGAAATGGTGTATGTAGCCAAGGGCTCTGCTGTTCCAAGTATCACCTGTTGGATGAACTTTCCTCTTGCAAATAGCAGACTCATACATACAGCATATATTCAGATAACCTGCCTGTGCACTCTCACCACAGTAAGGAAACCATAGAGGAAACCAGACATCCAACTGGAAGCAGTTTAACTGAGGCGTAAGCACTAAAAGATTAACAAGATGGCAAAGTAAACATCTGCTGCCTCAGCCTCCCACAGAGGTGTGAGAGAGAGAACATAACCCACTGCATTTACTGCCACCACCAAATAAGAAGGCTTTTAATAGTATAAACACCAGTCTGTTACCAGAAACTGAGAAAAATACTCTAGGAAGGGTCCTGGCTGCAAAAATAGTGACTCAAGTCAGGTTCAAGTGACAGGCATAGCACAGAGAAGCCATGGGGTACTCTGTTCTGTAGCCAAAAGGGGCACAATTGCAGATCAAAACCAGTTGTTTGGTAATTTGAATCAAAACAAAAAAGTAAAACCTCTTTACTCCCCACATTGGAAGAAAAGAGAGAAACACAAATAAAAACAATAACTTTTAAGCATTTAGGAAACCATAACATTTGTACAACTAAGCTCATCTCATTTCTCAGCTCAGAGGACATGCCTGGCTGCATGCTCCAACCCATTCAGCCAGGCTGTGAGTGAGACCTCAGAATAGGGCAGTGATTTCTACAGGTGTGATGTACAATACAATGTACCTCCTTCTCCATCTCAGCATATTCTTTAACTCGTTCAACAGCAACAATGTTGGTTTCCAGCTCAGATGACATGCGAACCAGCCAGTTCAAATATGCTGTAATCTGCAAGAAAAGAAGTCAAGAAGCACACCAGATATGTTACTTAAATAAATTAAAAAAAAAAAAATTAAACAACAAAAGCACTGCAAGTTCATGGAATACATAAACAGACAAGATGTTGGCTAATCAGTGCTGGACAGGAGAAAAGTCCAGGTGCCTTCAATATGCAGGGGATAAGTCATCTTCGCCACATCCCCTCATACAGGCAAGGCACAGGAGGAACTTCCCAGAATCCTTGCAAATGCTTTCTGTATTTTATTATTCTGTATATTATTATATATATTTATATTTTTCTGTATATTATTATTCTCTTCTTACATTCCTTACATTAGTGTGCCCTCCAGAGCCATAGCAAGGTTCTGACTTTCTGATGCAGTCTTAAAATTCAGAGCTTTTTAAAAAAAACAATAAAAAAAGGTCAAATTACCTGCAATGAGTAGGATACTGAGAGGCCAACCAGTCCTGCACTGAGTTTGTTGCGTGCAATCACTGCAAACAATGCTGCAAAGAGGACAATACAGTTCCCCACGTACTCCAGACGGACAGCCAGCCACCTGCAAGAGAAAAATGTATTGCAACTTTCCAGTAATTAGGAAAGCAGGCAACCAGTCTTTTCTCAGAGATCCTGTTTTTGAAAAAATAAGTAACGTGGCATCTGTGTAGTGCTAGTAATACAGGAACTGCAAGATATTTGATGTTCTGCTCCAGCAGCATGCAAGCCTGGAGGCATCCAAAACTAATAAACATTTCAGGTGCATACATTAGTCTTAGTTCAGAAAGCAACTGTAGTTAATATTGCCATCAATTAATGCAAGTTTAAAAAAAACAAAACAAAACAAAACAAAAAAAACCCTAACAAACATTACCCAGCAGTAAGGCAAGAACTCTCAGAAAGAAAAGAAACTCAGAAGTAATCTTAAATTTAAGTAAAACATCTGTGAATGAGATTCATCCACACAAGCTTCCCTCCCCTGGACTATCATGCTGAGATGTGTGACTGATATGGAGCACAGGCAGCAGAACCACATCCTCCCGACATAACTGCCTTTCAATACTTCAACCTCACTGTTACCTGTTTGCAACAATGCTTGGATAATAAGCTTTCTGATTTTCATCCACTTTTATGTCGTTCTGCTTTATGAAACGTTTCTGCTCCTCAAAGGCTCGAATGACACTGACTCCCAGGAGGGTCTCATTGAAGTGAGAATACACAGGAGAACGACTGACAGACTCGAGGCGTTTGAGCTGGCGAGATGTGGCCACATAAAACCTCTGCAAATCAGAGTATGAGAATTATGGTTACCCCTAAGACTGTGTCTGAAAAGACAAATGGAATAATAGTAAGAGAGTTCCTTGCCATGTGGGCTGTTAGTTACAGATATTCAACTTGGACGTGGGAATACATGCTGCTCACATACTATTAGGTGTAAAAAGACCCTTACATACACTCTGATGTCTTTAAACAGCCACCAACCAAACCATTACGTGACAGGCACCTTCTCCTCTCTCTCTGCAAGCTTAGCTCAACAGTATACAACACACACATCACTGCCTCTAAAGTTTACTAATGGAGCCTGAATATTCACTAATTCAAGAGTCAAAGTCAAAACCCATAATCTATACTGGTTCTTTGAGATTTCCAAGAGAAAAGCAAGAGTGAAGCAAGCACACCTTGCCTACACAAAGACAGGAGTGAAAGGCTGCAACTGTTCCTCTTGCTCTGAAAACAATATTCTGATGGAAAAGGCACATCAGTGATGCAAACATACCCCTCTAAAGGCTGCTGTTTTGTTTGGAAGCAAGTTTCAGACAAGTTCACATTTTCTATATTTGGACTATGAGCAACAAGCTATACAAAATTTACCTCAAAATCTAATGGCATTTTTATAAAATCTGCTTAGATATGATTACCTTCTGCACACAAGTCATTCTACACTTGACAAGAGAAGGAAGTGCTCTGCTAACATCAGCTAATCAGTAAACCATGCAAAGCACAGTCACTCAAGCATGAATCAAGTCAAACACATTAAAATCCATTCCAGTGCAGAGTCAGAAAAGAACTATCATAAATAACAGTGACTGCTGTTCACAGTGCCCCCAGATAAAAAACCCCTACCTGCACAAACAAGTAGACAAGTCCCAGAGGTGGAATAATGACAGCAGCAATAGGTGTGGCCAGCAGAATGATGATACAAGCCCCAATCACATTAAAAGTCGAGCCCATGAACATCTTGATGATTGGTGGAATGGTGGAGTCAATGGTATCCAGCTCCTTAGAGAAACGGTTCACTAGATTTCCACTGGGCGTACGCTCAAAGAAACTCATTGGGGACCTGAGGACATTGTGCAGCAGGTTAAGGTGCAGGTGTCGTGAAGCAAATATTCCCCCTATTGACACAACCATGGAGTAGCCAAACACAGCAATACCTAGAAAAGAAGATTTGGTTTTAACTGCTTTCACCTCTCACACAAAACCTTTTCCTTTATTTTCTCATCACTTAGTATTAGCATGTCTCCTGCACAGTAATTCTCACAACTGGGGCTGTCTACAGGTAGACTCTGCAATTACTCCAAGTAAAAAAAACAAAAAAAATATCCACAAAAATCACCACATTGCTCCCATGGAAGAAATTGTTCCTCCACTGCAAAATTTTGTGTAGTATTAAAGCACCCTCCTTGAGTAAAGATCACTCAATTATAAGGTTGGCATTCAGTTTTTATTACAAGATTTTTATGGTAACTCTTACATGGGGTACTTGGGGTGTTAGGTTTCATGGTAAACAAACTTTGACCACAAAGAGGACACAAATAGCCACTCAGCTTCCCTCCCCTTGGTGCTCTGGACCCTCACACAGTCAAAAGAAACACGAGCCTACACAGCTAACCCAAGCTGTAGCTACAGGGAAGGCAGCACAGTCAAGGCTTCCTGTGACAAACTGTCCCTGAGAACCAGGCTACCATGGTTCTTGCAGAGGTCAAGGAGCCATTTCCTAGGTCAGACATCTTGTCATCTACTGCTGGCTCATCAGCCCCTGCAAACCACTTCCATTCTTAGTTTGTACAAACAAAAGAAAACCATGTTCACTAAGTAATTTTTTAGGTTTGTATGCTTGCCCTTTTTTTAATTATAAAAATAAAATCAACCTATTTGAATCCTTAGCAAACAGCTGCTGCAGTTCTGGGAATATAATGTCACCAATAGCACTATAAACATTCTGAAACAGCCAATTTTAAAATAGACAAGACCAAGCAAACCTTGAGAAATGCCCAGTGCTCCATACACTCCCAGTCTGACATTTGTGTACTGCTGTGTCCCATTGATAACAGGATCATCTGTCCATAAACTTAGCCAGTAGTTGGAAGCCAGGGAGGCTATATGATTACACATAAAGAGGAAGATGCTCAAGAAAGAGATAAAGAGTCCAATTGCTTTCATGTAGTCCCAATACACTGTTGCCTTTACCTGAAGACAGATGGGGAAAAAAAGGAATATATTCATTTTGCTGATTAAGTTTCAAAGCCAGCAATTCCCCCTTCTTCAGCCTCTATTTAGAGTCAGAATCCCTCCATCATGCCATAAAAACATGTTGCACTCAAGAAAGCTACTGCTTGGGAACACAAACTGCAAACTCCATTCTATGGAGATGTGCCAAAGCCAACATCCCTCCAGTACAGGCACACGTCATCTTCCCTGTGTCTTCCAAGGAAAGGGAAGGGTAGGGAGAGAGCTGCCTGGAGTAACACAGCATCAGTGGCAGAGCCAAAAACTTCACTGAAGAGTTCCAGGTTTTGGCTCTCTCATTTTACCACAAGATTATATAGCCTTTAATTAAATCTTTGCTCCACATGGCTTGGATGATCCTATGATCTATCTTTAACAAGAGGATCCAAGCACCAGTGCTAGGAGGTGTAACTGCCATTTTCCCAGGAACTTCACTCTCAGGCTTTTCAGAAAGCCAGGAGTATGCTGGGATTATATACTTGTGTTTTAGAGTGGAAACTTGGCTATAAATTAATTTGAGTGAATTCCAGCTCCCTACACTGAAGGGCAGATTTCATTAGGTCACCTAATACATGACAAACTCCCTCCAAGACACTGCTGCAAGTTTTTCACTCCTTCTGTTAAACTCTGATGTGGTCAGGTCCACCATCTTAAACAAAAGTTTTGGTGTCAGCATTCTTTCTGCATGCAACTGTGGGGCTCAGGTTTGGGAGCAGAAGGCACAGCACCACTCCCCTGAGGTGTTCCATAACAAGTAGCAAGTCCACGAATCCACTCAGACCATTCTCATCCCAGTTAAATGGTATTTTGAAACTATTTTCTTCTGAACTATGTAGATTTTTCTGGAACTGAATCAGTGTAGGAAGTAGGAACAGGAGACCTTACCCTTCCAGTCTTTGCTGTGTCAGCTTCTGTCAGTTTCCAGGAATTCTTTTCAGCAGGTGGCTTCTGCAGCTCTGCTGTGCTGCTCTGGTGCTGTGACTTCCCAGTGTCTCTGCTGTATGTTGAAGAGTTACTGAGCTGCCTGTTAAAGACATTTATTTTTCAAACTTAGCATGATACAGGGCAGGTGTTTGCTTCATAAAAAGACTTAGCAGTCCCTGGCTTCAAGGCAGTGCCTTACATTGTTCAGGTGATAATCAATCTTTTAACTAGTCATCTTCAGAGGTCACTAGTGCTTTCCTCCTCCTCTCACAGTGCATTCCTAATCACCCTTGATGGCATTCAGATCTCAAGCATCCATCTTCAGACACAAGCTAGTTGCTAACCAGTCAAAGAAGTTTTACTAGGGCAAACTCCCAAAAGAAAAGTGCCTGGTAATCATCAACATCAGCCTTTACAAACCATATCATTGTACACAGTGCAGCTACTGAAGTGGGAAAAGAGTACCCACAGTGGCTTCAAAACAGGCAATTGAGCTCTTAGACATTCATTAGCCTCCAGAAAGGGAATGCCTCTAGAGCACCATACAGATAAGACAGACTATGAGACTGATTTTGAGGAGGTATCACCTTTCCTCAAGCAGCTGTATTAGGTCAGATTAAAGGTCCACTTAGTACTTTATCCCATCTGACAGCAGTCAACCCCACAAGCCTTGGGAAAGCATACAAAAGCTGGAATAGCCAATATGATCCTCTCCTTTTCATGCAAGCCAAACCCATGGTATTGTCCTACCAGCACAACTGTTTCTTCACATGGACGAAGAGTAGCACAAGAGTGCAGATACATAGGGGAGAAAAAAAAAAAGAAAAAAAAAGAAAAGGGACTACACACCTATGCATCAGTTTTCCAGGGGCTTCATTCACAAGAACTCCATTTTCTGTAGGCTTTCCATCCTTTCCAGATGGACTATTTGTATCTGGGAAGAGGGTGAAAACAGACATGAAAATGGTAAGGAAAAAGGTACAAAGGTTTCCTATCAGTCCTGAGTGCTAGGTGCAGTTCAAATGAACAAACAAGCCAGGGAACACAAGAAACTATTAAAAACACTAACAGGTAATTGACCAGATGAACAAATTGATTTATTTTCATTCCCAACAGAACCAGTTGCCAAGATAGCAAACATTAACTTTTCTGTTTTCCTACTAAATGTAGGTAATAAATGTCACTATAAGAGCATACTTGATGCTAAAGGATGCAATACCAAGTCACACCGTAGCTCAACCTCTGAGTTAATGATGGACTGAAGCTGTAAGTACAGAAGGCATTGAGCCTTCCTGCAAAATTAAGCAGGAAACAACATGCAAAAGCCTGGTGTTTGTAAGCAATTATAGGAATCATATTTATTTAAGCAACAGATCTTTCCAAGAATGTCACTTCTCAGAAAAGAAAAAAAAAAAGCAAGCTTGTTATCCTACAACATCCCATTTGTAACAAAATCCAGCACACACAAGACAATTGTTTAAAACATTTCACAAAACCTGTCACCTGGAAATATTAAGCTTTTTCTGAGCAACTTAATGCAGCGTAACACAGTGTCCTAAGTAATACTTCCAAGTTCAAGTTATGGCACAATTTCCTAATAGGAACCGAATTACTGACTTCTAAAAACTTAACTGTCAATTAAGTGGAACTCTATTTTCAAATATGAACATTAATTCAGAATTTGTAACAAAACAAATTTGGGATTTTAAAGGGTTTCTCTCTTCAAAAGATAGATGGGAAGAACTGTAGATCTAGAGTCTAAAGTTTTCATGGTTTTATACTAAAGCAAGAGAGGCATAAACCAGTTGATCAATACATTAAGTGTGGAGCAACTGAATAGAAAACTATTCTCTCCTGTGTCTACAAACTGAACAATGTTTATTACTCTAAAATCCAATGCTGATCTGTACAGTGTGGGCTAAAAGCAGAAAAAAAAAAAGAGAAAATGTAAAAAAGTGAAGAGTTCAATGACTTAGTTCTTATTTATATGAATGAGAACAAATCAACATGGGACTGCTGGTTATATTAAGCACTTGACAGCCCTTCTTTTGAAGGGTTCCCATATGACAATCAGCAAGCACTCCAGCAACATAATGCTTTAGAGCATCACTGGATTTCTAAACCCACATAAACAACATAAAACTGAAAATAAACCATCCTGTCCTCACAGCTCTCAAATCTGATTTCATGTTGTTGACTACAAAGATTTCCTACTGATACTCCATTCACTTCTTGAGAACAAGAAATGCTCAAAACTGCCATAGCAAGTCTGGCACGTGCACCTAGGGTACAAGCTCCCTAATGAGGGTTCTGCTGGAAAATGTGTCCAGAAATTATGAAAGGAAACAGCTGCAAAGTACTGAGTACACACATGAGAACAAAAAGGACTTTGGGGGGCTCAATCCTGAATGATGCCTCTCTGGGTACACTCAGTAAGTACAGGATACATCTTTTAGAGTTTATTCAAAGCTTCCTCGTGGAAGTGTTAGAAAGAATTACTGCTGATGAGTTATCTACAAGCTGACACACCAACTGTTGTAGCACCACACAGACAAGTAACATGCAAACCAAGCTGATACCTTCTATTATGCAGGCAAAATTCCTCTAATGACACAATCTCTTTTAAATGAACTGCAGCTATTCATATTACTCCAACACAAGCACTAATAAAAAGCCATACAGCAAAAAAGCAGTTACCTGTTTCCAGAGGCTGAACTGTTCCTTCTAATGAAGGATCTGATTCTAAAAGGACATATAATTAACTTTTTCCAGAACACACTAAATAATTTTCAACCTTTACAAACATGAATGCATCCAAGTAGCACAAACAAAACCACAAAACCATAAATGCTGAAGGCATGATAAAATTTGCTATAATGAACCTCTTTTTCATCCCAAACCTCAGAGTCAAAAAAAAAAGACAACCTTGAGGAAAAAGAAAATATCCCAATCAGAAGGCTACAAGTGAAAAATCAAGAACCTTCCTTTCTTTCAGGTACTAATGAAGAGAGAATAAAAAACCAAATTACTCTAACGTGGTCTAATGGACAACAACAGAACAATCTCCTTATGTACAGGGAACTGCCATGCTCATTTTGCCCAGTGGTGGGGAAGGGACTTCATTCCAGAATCTTAAGAGACTCTCTGACCTCAACATTAAAGATGTAAAGCATCCTGTTTACAGTGGCAACTTCTTCCCCATTGCTGTATGTCTCCTCCCACAGCTCTGCTACCTCGGGTACAATACAAACCTATGCAGCAAGGAAGCTATCTTCCTTTCAAACTCAGCACTTAAAAATAAAACTATTTTTCTTCCTTGCTGTGCAATTGGGAAGCAATTTATACACAGGTCAAGCAAGACTCTGCAAATCTTACCCCTGCACTATTCTGTCTTTTCCAGAAAGCAGATTTCTATTTTGCTTAGGACAACAGCTGAGATTTCAGGAACTACAACCAGAAAATTTAAGAAAAAGACAAAAAGAGACATTCCAATTGAGTAGCTACAACTGACAGATCAAGAAGCTTCCCTTCAAGATAAGCAGACTGTTGAACTAAATCCTACAGTCCAGAACTCTTAGCAGTTCTCAGAATACTTTTACACTCTTTTCCCCTCCAAAATGAAATAGAGGAACTTCTTGTGCCTCATATGAAAAATGAACTGAGTAGCCACTGAAAGGTCTTTCAGCTTTTTGACTGCAGAGTCAGAGCTAGGGAGACAGCCATCTGTAGCACAGCCCACACAATGTAAACCAGATTTAGAATTACTAATTGTGCTGTACAGCTCTTTCAGGCACTGCAGTCAAGATCAAAGGCAAACCAGATAGTTAAAAAACACTTCAACCTTATGGTGCAGTTGTACTTCTGGAGCCACTTTTTTCCCCACAAACACTAAAAATAGCCCTGGGCTTTTCAAGGACAAACCAAAGTTTATGCTGAAGCCATTTGGAAAAAACGGAAAAATCCCAACCCCCACACATATTAAAAAACCCCCTAAAATCTGCTGTATTAGTCTGTATGGGAGATGAGGGGAAACAGTCATAAGCAAGGTCATCTTAAAGTAGCTGTTTGCTATCTCTACAGCAAGAGGTATTGCAGGAACAGCTACAAGCCTGGAGGGAGGTACACTGAACACTGAAATGCACTCACAGGAGACAAGGGCACATCTATGACTCCAGACCAGTCTGCACAGGCAGGAGAACTGGCATCAGCCAATCAGTCACACTAAATGCCAGAGAATGGAACAGCTACTAGAAGTAAGGAGAATCTGGATGCTTTTTATACAATCTGGTAGGTCAGTTTTACATGTAGTTCCTCTGGAGATGGTTACACACTGCAGACACAGCAAGGCATCCATTTCATGTGTGCTGAAAGCAGCAGTGCTACACACTGCACTCTGTAGCTAAGCAGCCACTGCTGGCATCCTTGTTGCTGCCTCCTGTGTCAAGAAGGATGCTGGAGAAGAAGGGGGAGCTCACACCTCCCCTCTGAGCCATCCCAAAGACTCACACAGGGGCAGCTTTTGGGCATGGGGAGTTTTCACACACACACAAAAAGCACCACCAAGCTGAGGACAGGACAGGCAGGCAGCATGTAACCCTCAGGAATCCCAATGGGAGAACAGAGCTGGGAGGCAGTGGGGACCAGACTCAGAGGTTGGGCAGGTGGAAAGGCTTTCCCACCCTTGCAGAAGCTGGATGCATTCCAGCCAGAAATTGCCAATCCACAGCTTTCTGTTATGCTCCATCTCAAATGCCATCACATAGCTTCAGAAATAATGGAGCCTCCCTTTCAATCTGGGTGTGTAAATACCCTCCAGCTAGGCTCAGGCTGACCCCATCAAAAATTATTCTGTGTTTATCCAAGAACCTGCCACATTTTTAGTAATATTTAGTGACCTTTTACACATCTGATATCAGCATCACCTAATATGATAATATCACCTAAATGGACAACACTACAATCCTTTCTGAATCACCAGGGTCATACTGAAGTTAAAAGTGCCTTTTATTAGGCAGCTGCAGAGGAGCATGGCAGAAGGTAAAGCACTGGTTCACTTTCCAAAAAAAGAAGCAGTTATTTACATGGAAAAGTAAAATAAGCTGGTTCAATGTAAAGGACTTCAAAATCAACTGAGCACTTGGAAAGGAAACGAAGACTGACAGAAGGCTACTGAAGGAAGCAAATCTTCACACAAATCAAATCAGCTTTTTAACTTCCTAGGGAAGTACAGATTTGTCTACAGAACTTTCTTACACTTAAGACTGCAACAAGTCAGACTGTGCCCAAATTAGCTATAGGAGCACCTACAATAAGATATATGTTAGCCTGATTCTACTTCCATAAAATCACTCCCCACTTTTCATAGTGTGAGACCAAACCCATACACCACTTACTGTTTACAGACAGTGTCCACCCAAACCAGTGTCCCAACCTGCAGAGTCACAACTGAAACATATCAAGTGACCTTTCCAAGAGGAGAGCTAGCCTACAGCAGCTGACCTTGAGCCTCAGCTCCACACACCACTCCCAAATCCAAATGCCACTCTGGGATAGCTGGATGCATGAAAGTGAGCCAGGAGAAGATGCCACCTTGCACATCCAGGAACCAAACTGCTTATTCACAGCCTCCAAGGACAGCCTGTGCTGTCAGCCTACACAGTAGAGGGCAGCTTCAGAGAACAAGAATCACAAACCTCATACAAGAATTTTTAAATCAATGTGAAGAGTAGTCCCTTGCCAAAGACACCCATTCAACACTTCATTAATACTTCACAACTTCATCAGGACAGCTAAATGTGGCATCATTTCTGCTTTGCCTGTGACAGGCATGACAGTAGACTGAAAAATATCTCTGCTTTCCCTCTAGGGAATGGGTGGGAAACCAAGGGTTTACCAAACAGCAGATGAAGGGCAAAGTGGGCCAATCCCTTCCTTGTTCTGGAGATCCTGCTCTGCAGCACTCAGCAGCAGCTATTTGCTAACAAACAGGCCTCAAGCACATGGCAACAACCTAACCCCAGCAGCAGAGTACAAGCATCCTTTATACTCTGCACGAGCACATGGAAGAGTGTCAGGGCAGGTGTTGAAGAAAACAGGCTGGAGGTAAGAGACTTAAGTTCCAGTATTAAAATTCAATTCTGCAATCACCTGCAGATAAAAGATAACAAGCCAACAAAAACCAAAACCTAAAGAATATTCCTGTATCAGCACCTCTCTACAGCTGTTTTGTAAAGCAGAAGCAGGAGTCAGGGACCATACATCAGCTTATCCCCAGAGAATTTATTTGTACACTCACCACTCTCCTCCATGCTCTGTTCAGCATTAGCATAGGTACGAAGAAACTCAGCAAAAGCCCCATCTTGCTTCATCAGCTCCTGGTAGGAACCCATTTCAGATATTTCTCCATCAGTCATTACCAGAATTGTATCCATTTGAGGCAGATAGTTGATGGCGTGGGTTACCAAAACCCGTGTCTGAATATCAAAAGAGGAAAAAAAAAAAATTTCTAACATCTCAAATTAGTAAATACAATGGTTAAACTCTTGCTGCTTAATTCTGTGTATAGCACAGCAGCCACTATGGACATGCATGTAGCATTATTCAAGAGAAAAACACTGTCTCGATTTTTGCATCAAACAAGTTTCAAATACAGAAATGAGAGAAAATTTCATTATGAAAATTCAGTGTTTTATAGAAGTCTTCTAAAAATCTCAAAGGATCCTTTCATTTTTCAGATGTTTGAGACAAAGAGCTGATTATGCAACTTGACAAAGGGGGAACCATTTGAACTCAGCAAAGCAAACAAGTTTAATCACCAGAGAGAGCTATCTCACTATGACATACTTTATTTTTCAGGATTCCTTTTGGTCCAATAACTTTTTCAAAAATATGTTTCCCAACATGAGCGTCAACAGCTGATAAAGGATCATCAAATAAATAGACATCTGCATTACAGTAAACTGCCCGAGCAAGACTGACTCGTTGCTTCTGTCCTCCAGACAAATTCACACCCTGGGGAAACAAGAAAATATGATCCTTTATTTATATCTGTAAGGAAATGTCTTGCTACAGGTCGTGAAAGACACAAATCATGGTGGTTTACGCGAACTAGAGAAGTTTCAACACTGTATGAAACAGATCTCAATGATAATTTCACTGACACAACAGCACAAACAATTCACAGTCAAAATCCTCTCAGAAGGAAGCACATTTACTATGTTCTCAGTGTCAGTGAGTTAGTTTGCTGGTGTTGTAAAACAATGAACCCAGATTTATCTACCTAACTGTACAATTAGAGACTACTACTCTTCTAACCTGTATTTCTTCAGTGCTGCCTCTGGTTAAATAACTTCTGTTCACACCCCACAATCCGGTTAGCGGGCTGACCAAATCTGTACTCTTTACTGAATCTGGGGCTGTCAGTTGGCAGCTATAGCCCACCACCAGTCAGCAGGCAAAGCTCATATTCCTACACATCCCTGTCTTCCAGAGAGCATCAGCTTAGCAGAACACCAAGCAGTCTACACACACCTATCCTGCTAGCCATGTGATTAGGGGAGACCTGGTCATGCTCCCATAGCAAAGCGCCACCACATCTATGCAAGTTTCTATATCCCACACTAGAAATACTTTAGCAACAAGTTTTGGGGTAGTGGTGGTTTTTGTGGTTTATGTGAGGAGGAGGGGGGGTGTTGCTTTCATTTTAAAGAAAGTGAAATGTTCAGAAGATTCTTCATTTCTTGTTTC
The DNA here is from genome assembly GCA_038090715.1 of Florisuga fusca. Taxonomy (NCBI): domain Eukaryota; kingdom Metazoa; phylum Chordata; class Aves; order Apodiformes; family Trochilidae; genus Florisuga; species Florisuga fusca. The sequence continues at coordinate 4,741,449 of JAAWXA010000038.1, forward strand.
TTTTTATTTTTCTGCTCTACAACCATGAGAGACAAAGATTGCCATTGAAAGATTCTTTTTCATTTGTAATTGAGGACAGGTTTCCCCTCATTTGAGGCTTAAAAACAATGAAAAGATACAGTTCAGATTTGCCTCTTATTCTAAAAGACTTGTACTGCGAATTATTTAAATTCAATACAACATTAAGCAAAGTAAAATAGAAGCCATATGTCCTTAACTACAAGCAATAGCACTATCACAGCAGAGTGGGTATTTAAATACCTTTTCTCCTATTTCTGTTTTGTCTCCTGTAGGAAGAATCTCGATATCAGGCAGCAGTGCACAAGCCTCAATCACACACTTGTACCTGCTCTCATTCATCTCCCTTCCAAAGATAATGTTATCTTCCAGAGTTGCATTTTGGACCCAGGCTTGCTGAGGAACATAGGCTACTGAGCCCTGCAAGAAAAATGAAGTTCCATATTCAGGACTTTTGACTACAAGTCTGCACACAAAGTCAAAGCACAGCAGAGCTTTGTGAGGCAGGCAGTGCTAATAATATCACCAATTGCCTATGATAATTTCAAAATTGCACAAAGTAGTTCTTGAGCTACAGCCTTCTCCAAAATGTTATTTTTATAATCCTCTCTACAAGTGAATGTAACAAAGTGTGTTGGTGGAATGAAAAGGACTTCAAATAAACTATAATTCTCTAATATGAACTTGGAGGAAACATTTGTTTAGAGAATACATTTGCACAATTATTGAATGTCAAAAGTCATGTGCTTTCACGGAGTTAAGGATTTTGTTCTGCATAAAACAATTTAATCTAGAACAGAGTGCATCCCAGCCAAGATATCTCCAGGAAGTAGTTCTTTACATATAAAGTTACTTCAAAGGAAGAGACTGCAAAGTATTTTGCTTTGAAGATTAGTTCTGCCTTCTCTTCATGCACAAATATTCAGTGATTCAGAACCCACCTACTTTCTTCTTCCAGTACAATTTTGGAAGTGGACAAATATACATTCTTTTAAATGCAACATACTTGTTTTGCTCCTAATGTAACTCTCTTTCTATACATCACAGAAGCAGAAAAATCTAAAACAATGACTTTTTAATTTGTTATTTTACTCACTTCCTTCCCGTTCTGTGCAGATCATGTCTAAGAAAGCACAAACTACAAGAGCAGTTTCTCCCATGTTTGTGTACCTGGCTGTGCCCTCTCTCCTTGGAATTCTCTGATGTCTACGAAGGTATGAAACAATACTGCTCTTCCTCAGGCTGGTGTATGTATAATAGGGTCTCCCTGCCTCATACCTCCCTGCCAACAAGACTCATCAGGACAGTTATCCTTGAGACCTCCACCATTCTGTCTATTAGGGTAAATCTGAAACCAGGAGACTCTCAAGTTGTTGAGCCAAGGATTATCTTCCCATTTAGAGTGCAGCCTAAGGCATACACATGGTTTGCTAGGAAATCAGGTTAAAAACTCATGCATTTGAAAGGCTGTCTCTTCCCACCTTTGCACCACTAGAATCCCTCTGGCAAGACCCAAAAATACATGAACAATTCTTCAGACACATCACACCTTGACAACCACATAGCCTTCCAGTTTGTCCATCTCCCCCAGTAACGCAGACAGCAATGAGGACTTTCCACAGCCAACTTGACCAACAACAGCTACCAAGGAGCCTTCAGGAACAGTGAAATTAATGCTGAAATAAAATGCACATAATTCAGCCTGGGTGCTGGAACATTCCAGTAGTTAAACAGTTAATTGAACAGCCCATATGAAGTAAGATACAATGTGAAAACCAACTGCAAATGCTGACACAGCACAGGAACTTTAACTGCTTGAAAATGTAAATTTGTCATTCAGAAAGCACTCAAACTTTTCTCATCCTTAGGACACATCATCTTAATAGGAAATCACTCAAAAGATTAAAAAAAACACACCAATAAAAAAACCCACTGTGACACCACCTGTCTAATATGTCTCCCAAACATTGTCACCACAAATGTAAATACCAATGGATATCTCCCAAACAATATCCTTGCATCAGAGAATAAACAATTTAAGTGCCAAGAAAAAGCAGCCAAAATTAAGGAAGCAGACAAGGCACAGAGAATATACAGCTTGTAGATGCATCACCCCAGTTACTTTGTTAGTCATACCATGGGCAACGCTCTTCACTGGTTTTCTCCAGCACAGGAATCAAAGATGGATACAGTTCAGCAAGAATCAGATTTTAAAAGAAAGAGTCTGAAGACAAACATGAGGTACTAGAGGGGCTAATCTGGTTGCATCCTCTAGATGTAAGTCATCCCATCTGCAGCACATTGCAAGAGCACAAAATCTGAGGCTTTTCTCTCCTCCCATTTTACCTCTTGCTACTCCCCTTCATGCATTCCATACACAGATCATACTTTATAAATTCCTCTAGTTCACCCTTTAAGGCAACAATCTCTTCTTCATACAGCTTTCATTATTCAAAAGCAGATATTTTATGATGCAGCAGATTACAGAGCAGAACCAAGTGTAGTCATTCTTACCTGTTGAGTAAAGGAGGATCATTTTTGGACCAGCTAAACACCGCATTCTTTACAACAATGCTTCCTTCAGCTGATAAATAGAAAATTGATATTTAAAAAAATGTTAATGCAAGCAGCTAGATCATAGGCTCTGCATCAAGTCACAGAAGTCAATCTAAGCACACGTTGGCAGAGGTATAAAGCTACTTTCCAGCAGAATTAACACCTACTGCTTACCAAAAGCATGTGTTCTGCTTTTACTGAATTTACCAAAAAAGCAGAGGTTCTGAAGTTACATTTACACAGTAATCAGGAGGTACATGAACGTCAACTAAATACCATACAGTGAAATGCTACATGGTACTGGTATTTGTAGATATTTACAGTGAAATTTCTAAAGATACGATTCCTAATTCAACTGCATATGCAATAAATGCTTATCTTAGGTAAACATGTACATTAGTATGGCCATTATGGATACAAAAGGACTCAGCAGACAAAAGATTTTGCAGCAATGTATTCATGATTATCACCTGAGAAAGAAGAAGAGATATTCCCAAAGGAAGATGAAGAGAAAAAAAAATACAGAAGATGACTGCTTACCAGAAAGCCAAGTGACTAAAATTACATAGAGATCAGCTAGCCACATGAGAGGGACTCATGGAGATTTTACTGTCTTTGTAATAAGGAAGTAAGAAAATTCATTTAGAAATTACCAAAGCAGTAAAAGTCATTTTGCTTTCCAAGAAAAATGGTATTAGTTTTTCGGTCAAACTCCATTCTCTGCTTTTTTGCCTGAAATTTATCAGTTAAGTCCACCAAAATGCAACCTATTTGTTAGAGAACACAAAAGTAACAGTGCAAAGCCACCCAAAACCTGCAGGCACTAATTTTCAACAGGAAAAGAAACTCACCCTCTGTGGTGGGAACCCTGATGATGCTGTTTGGATCTAACTCTTCATGAGACAGGAACACCCTAAGGCGCTTCAGGGAGACACTGGCCTGTGTGAAAAGAGGATGACAAATTGTCTGATACTCTGACCATTATTTTTAAGAGTTTTGTTGTTTTTCACCACGTATACATAACATCATTATTGTATGCACTCCTAATCCCTCCTCCTTAAATCCATTGGATAGTTTCTTGGATAGTCAGCAAACTCACTTCCCAAACCACATGAAACATGGTTGATTTCTGGAACACCCATACACCATAACTGGCATTGATAATTTTGCTTGCACTGCACTTAGCACACAAGAAATGCAAAGCTCCCTTTCTGAGGTGTATGATTTCACAAGTGGACATTCTCTAAGCACACGAACTGAAATCTTTCCACCCAGTGGCTACTTGTGCACAGAAACCCCTGTGAAGACTGAAGTCTTACTTCTACTATGTTGCTGATAACCATAGGAAGCATGTTCAGTGGAAACCTGAGGATGTTGAATAGTGCTAGGGAAACAAATGCCTTCTGAGCATCCAAGATGTTGTTCTCGTCTATGGTGACGTACACAGCAAATGTGGACAAGGCAACCTGAAACAAAGTGTAATGGGTACAGTTAGAGCAACATTTTTTTAAAGCCACTAGAGTCACACAGTGACACAGTCTGACAACTGGAATTGAAGGTTTATAAATCTAAGAAGAGCATTTTGGTAACTTCCTTGCTCCTGATAATGCTTTTTATAATTGATTTGACAAAACAAAAACATTTGATTTGAATCTACTGTTGTAAAAAAAAGTTGATGGTTGATGTAAAAAGAAGTTTCCTCTTGGAAAGGTTTCAAGTGCTTGCTTTCTTCACATACCAAGGGTGAAACCACATACATCCCAGCATATTTGTGGTTAGGAGACCACTGCAGGAGGAGGGAAGGAGAGGGATGATCACTGGTTTTTCTTGCCACTCTCTTTCAATTTTAAGGCACTTCCCATGGTTCTAGATAGTGGTCCAGTAATATATATATAGACAGGAAAGTTAGAAATATTCCACTGCTAACCCATTTTATATTTTGTAGAGACTGCCACAACTCTAGATTTCCAAATAAAGCCCACCTTATCACAGATAGATTGTTTTCCAAGAAACATGGAATGTTACTGCATTACTAAGATGATGCCCCACAGTATCTAAGCAGTTCACAACTGAGACCTTTAAGATCCATGATGAACAAGAAAATGACACTGAACCATTTTTACCATCAAACATACATGTAAAAAAAAACAACAAAAAAAATCCAGATACTTATTTACATTTTTTTAAAAAATGTATATATTAAATTATAAAAAATTAAAGTAAACTAAGTAAACCCAAATGTTCACTTTCAAATCTATTCTCTTCAGTGTTTTTTTCCACAGTTAACACTCCTGTCACAAGATCCAGCCACTCTTTGACACAGACTGCCACTTAGAGCAAGAGATCAAGTTAGGCTAAACTTAGGCATTCCCTCTCCTACAGGACTTGACACAATTAGCTCCAATGCCTAAGGACAGTCTCATCTAAGCACAGTATCCATTGAAGACATGAAGAAGACAGGCATTGAAGACAAAAGTCTGACTGCTGTGAAGGCATGCATTGTTCCTCCCATGGTGGCTGACCCAGCTGTGCCTGGTACAGTAGCTTGTTTGTACAATCCTTAGTTTGGACAACCATATCCCAGGGAGAAAGCACTCCCACAGAGATAAAAAACAAGACAGGGTCCAAAGAATAACCTCACAAACAGCACGTCTTCAGTCTCCTGTTACCAGCAACTATCAGCACACATAACAGGAGGGGAGGTACCACAAAATGAGTATTTCCTCACACTGTTATTAAACAATGTTTAAAGAGCACTGTCCATGGAAACAGGAGAAGAAGCAGAGGAAATAGAGCGGGTTTTATGTCAAAATTTCTTTCAAGTAGGAATTTGCAATAATTCTTTAATCAGAAGTTCTGAAGAACATCATTGAAAGAACAAAAAATCAAGAAAAAAAGCTGTTAAACAGCAGTCTTGCACTTCAGGATGAACCAAGTCTGTCCCAGTGGGAAACCCCTTAAGGTATAGGTCCACTGCCACACATTCACAGTGTGGACTGAAACAAAGCTACTTGTTAAGGGAATGTGTCCTCTCAGACTCCACAGAATGGCATTAAGGACTCCATCTGCACAGTTTTATTTGGAAAGTTCATTTAATTATGTATTAACATTAAAACCATCTAAGACTTCTTTTAGAAAAGCATTCACTTAAGAATGCAGCTGAAGATTCCTAGACAGGGCACAGCTTCTTCTGCCTTTCATCATGCCCAAAACATAATGTAAACACTAAAAATGTTTTCCAGGACAGAATCTGATGCTGGAAAGTACATTTAAACACCCTCAACTGGAATAGCACATATTTCATCCTAAAGTAGTCATGGCTTTTTTTTGCTTCTGCAGAGAAGAGCAATGACCACTTGTTCTAATAGGGTCTGAAGGAATTTTGATGTGATCTCACCTTTTTCTCCCTTTTATTAGTTTAGACATAAACCAACAACAAACACAGTGGGGATGTTTCACATAATGATTTTTTTTTAAAAAAAGTAAGAATTTAAAACAATCCCAGGGTACGTAATGGCTTTACCTCCCCATATTGTTCTTAAACAGATGCTGGGAGAACCCAGGCCAGAGGTTCATCTGGTACACAATCTCATCCCATTTGATCAAGGGCTCTTATCTACCTGCTGCTCCCAGAAAGATGCTGAAATAAGGGAATTTTTAGTGTGAGCCACACCTACCACATGGAGTGTACTGTGTCCATCAAGTAACTTCTTCTGACAGTTCATTTAATCTTAGGTTCCTCAAGTGCACCGCCAAAAATACAGGGGAATGCAGAAGAGGATTTTATTTTTAAATAACACAACCTTTAATTTCTAGAGTATATATCCACCTTGGCTGTTAATAAGTGTCCAAGAAAACTGTGGTGCCTTTTCACAGAGCAGTGGAGACATAAGTGTTCAATTTCCTACCACTGCAGATGGCATTCTGACTCTTCCACTCATTAAAAAAACAAAACCAAAACAAGTTCTCAAGCATAGCCTTGGAAAGCATGACCCCAAACAGAAGAGTGGACTTCTCAATTTGTTCCACTTACCAAAAAAGGAGCACAAACCCAAGTGAAGGTTGCCATTGCAGCAAGGTAAGCAGATTTTTTTAGGACTTTGAGCTCTTTCTGTCTGATCTCTAAAACCTTCTCTCTGAAGGCTAATTCCCAAGCATAAAGTTTCAAAACTTTAATCCCATTGAGAATTTCATTCATCAGCTTAATTCTGTTGTCTTTGCTCTTCATTTGAGCCACCTAAAAACAACATTGCAAAAAATAATTAGCAGAGCACAATCCTTGGCAGACCCACAAAGTTCTGAGCTTTGTATTTTGCAATAGCAAAATTTACCTCATTATCATCAAAAGCTTACTAGCTTTCCAAGCAGGAAATCTGAGATGCTATCTGAACAAACAAATGCACAAAATTAACAAGATGCTTTAAACCAATTAAAATAATGCTTCATGCAACTAAAAATCCAAGCCAAGACCAAAACCATTGGGTGCTGGTTTAAGTGGGATTAATTCTACACCAGGAAGCCCTGGGACTAAAGTTCCTCTTACGTACAATTTGCAGACAAAAGAAAATAAGCCACTACAGTCAAACTTCAGTGATGTGCTGTTTACATCCAACCTTAGACCAAAGTTGGGTTTGCTTTGTTTTCAGCACTGTCAATGGCTTTCTGATGATGCACTAAGGCAAAAAGCTTTCTATTCAGCCATAAGAAGAAAGTCCATTCTTCACAAGTTTGTCTTCTTGAAGTATTTTAATGAGGGCACTGCAAAGCTGAAATGATGTTCCGACTCAACACTAGGCAGTTAGTAGAGTGTACCAGCTATTCCAGACAGCTCTTACCAGTGGCAGTGTGGCTATGACAAGCCAGATAGCTCTACTACCCCATGTAGGAGCCAAATGCTGTGTTATATCTAGCTGAACACCTAGAGCTAAAAGGTTTTATTTAAAGAAATCAGTCCCTTCTGTCCTTTGGTTCATGTCCCCATGCAGCATACAATGGGGCTGTTGGAAGCAGTTTTTGTATAAGAAAACTTGAGTGTTTGAATCTACATTAACTCATGTGCACTCTCACTCTAACAAACTGATCCCTTCTAAATACAGTTGATGAAGAAGAGCCAACAACTAAGGCTTCTCTCCCTTCTCACCCTTTCAGGGGTAGGGGGCTGGGGAACAACAAAAACCAAAAGCAAAACCAAAAAAACCAAAACCACTAAGAATAAACCACACACAGCCCCCAACACTGCAACCACCAATCTGGAAATATGAATATTTCACTCTTTAAGGTGAAATGGCAGGCAGTAATTTATATCTGCACTTAAGTTCTTAGACAGCAAGCTAAAACTAAAACTTAACCAAATCAAGTCATTGGGCATTTCAAGAAGCTGGCTAACCTGCTACTTTGGTTTTCATTGCTATAAAATTTTCAGACCATTACATGCAGATAAACTCCAAGGCTGAAAAATACAGGAGTTTGTTTATTCTGCATATGCAACACCTCCGACCTTTCTTTCCCTTCCCTTTTTCTAAGAGATAAATAGAGGGAGAGAAAAAATATTAAAAGAACACATGCCAGAAACAAGTTAAAGAACAGAACATGTTTCTTAGAAGCTCTCTGTTGCATATATAAAGGTTCTAACCTGATAGGTTTTTGTCTTCATTGCCATCACAGCATTTATTGGAACCAAAAGGATCATAACAGCCACGCCTGCCAGCACTGAAGGACCTAGATTCTGAAAAGTACATAATCATTAACATTTATTCAAACTCATTTTCTAAATATTGGGCCAAAACACTGCATATGCTACACGAAAGAGTTCTGAAATAGCTTTCCAACCTTCCCTCTTCAAGAACAGCTTGAAGGAAGAAGTAAAGGATCAAGTATGAGCTTGGGCTAATGTTTATGTGCTTTGCTTCTTGAAACATAAATACGTAGCCCCCATATATAGAAGTAGATACAGATGTAGATCAATTTCTTTTTATGTCCATCTCCCTGTTCATGCACAGATAGACAACTTTTCACCTTCCCCAATTTTGGCTGGTTTGCCTGTTCTTCCTAAGTAGAGACCCCTGTGGGGACTGAGCAACATCTGGGGAATTTTACCTTTCAGAATCACAGTGAGAATCAGGAGGAATCAGCCTTGTGGCTTTCTAGACTAGAATGAGCACACATCTTATACAATGGCTCACAGAGCACAGAACCAAGACCAATTTTCTTTAAATCAAGTGACAAATGAGATACTACGAGTGCTGCAGTTGCACAGAAGATAGTAGCTCTCATCATCATCCTTCCCATGTGTGCTCAGGTCTGCAAATTAACAATCTCCTGCCTTACTTTTTGACAACAGTGACAAAACCACCTCTGAACAGCTTCTAAACAGCTCTAAACCCCCCAGTGGTCTAAACAGCTGTTTGTAGCATGACAAAAGGAAGCAGCACCTTGCAAAATCAAAACAGGAAACAACAGCCAACACTCACCTGCCACAGTAAGTACAGTGCTAATATCACTTGGAAGGGTGCAGACCAAATCATGTTTATATAGGTAGCCAAGTCCATGAATCTCTGAGCATCCACAGACATGAGATTCACAATCTCACCCACAGTTGAAGTCTTTCTAGCAGAATTTGTAATAACTAGTGCCTGGGTGAAGATTAAAAATAAAAACAAAAATTAAGGCAACATGAATGAAGAATGACTCATTTGCATTTTCTCCACAAAATTCAATTGCTTTACAGAGTTTCATCTTTAAAGTTACAAGCAACCCTCTTCATGCTTCATATTCTATTTACCCTGCACATCTTACCAAGTGCAAGTTGTATAGTTTGAAGCAAGCAGATGGATTTAAACTAAGAAAGAATTAAACACAACGAACAGTCCCTGGGGTAAGGACTGTTTGGTGGTTTTATTGCTTTGGGGAGTATCATTGACATCCTTTGGTTTTTTAATGCAAGATGTGGAATCTTAACTTCTTGTCACACATTTTTCTCACACAAAACAACAAGTCCACAGCTTTCTAAAATGTTCCTGCTTATTCCAAGAAGAGATGGCACTGATACTAAGGCCCAAATGAGGCTGAAAGTGTAGGTGCATCTTCATTTCTGCATAAACTGAAGCAGTTTCACACAGTTTTGGCAGTGGGAAGAAGGTGCCTAAACTCTAACTAGTAAACCAGAAAATTCCTCTATCTTAAAGGCTTTTCCTTACAAATTAGATACTCCCTTATTGTAGTAAGAGTTAGGAATCAGCCTATCAGAGTCTCCTTAGTATTTTAATTATCCATGCTTATGCAAGGAATTTGCACAGTCACCTAGACTTAACTGTCTTATGTTTAAAGAAACACCTACCTTTCTGTAAATTACACCAACAATAGCTGTTTTGAGCCTCATTCCAGTTACAAAGCAAATATGGAAATACTGGTGAAGAATCAGTGTCTGAAGACAGGCACAAACAAACAGCAGCCCCGTATAAAAGAATCCTTGCCAGTTTGGGGCAGCTTTGTTATTTACAAAGTTGATGAGCAGTCTGTGGAGAGAGGAATTAGTTCTCTTGAGGTACCAAAAACAAAATGAAATGTCAGGGTTACAACTTTAAAGTATTCCACACATGATAAGGGTCATGCAAGCACCCAAACTACAAAACATAGATAGAACCCTTAAGCAAATTTCTTAGAAACTGGAGATCATTTTATACTAGCACAAATTGCTCCCTCCTCCAATAATGTGCTACTTTAAAACATGAAGTATCACATACCTTACTTGTACAGCATTCTCTTGAAGCTACACTGAAGCCTCATATTGCCCCCAGCTAAAATACAACCACTTACTTAAAATACACCACTTACTTAAAATACACCACTTTTACTTCTCACCTTCAAGTAATAGAGCTACTACTCCCTTAGCTCTCTGTTGCTTCACATACTGTGACTTACTGTCCCACAATCATTACAGGTAAGAATTAAGTAAACTCTCATGCTACTGTTGATTTTGTTCCTGTCCTACCTTCTTAGTGTTAGAAAGAAATATAAGAAGTCAAATATTTAATGCATGCTGTTATAAACCAAAAACTAACAGACCAAAGTAACTTGCATGCACGGTCTCTAACTTGCATGACAACCCTTTCCCAGAACCAGCTGAAGGCAAGGCAGCTTGGTGAGTGAAACACCACTGTGTTTTAAATTCTGTTCACATACTTTTAATACAATAATAAAGTCTATAGGTCTTACTTCAGAATTTCTGGGCCTGTAAACATCAAGAGATCATGTGCAGCTTTAAACAGGAAGCTCATGAGAAAATATGGTCCAAAGGTTTTATATAACACCTTGAACAGAGATGCTTCAGAGCTCTTCTGGGATGGTTTTATAATCAAAGCTTCAGCCTCTTCTGTCGTATCACCATTTGAATTGCTTGACTTTTGCTGCTTTTTGGGCAGGTATAACATGTTTAATGGTTGCCTGAAAAGAGAATAGATAATATAACAGAGCCTTTATTCAAGAACAAAGACAACTGGAAAAATGCCCAGTATATACAAATGAGATCTTTATGAGATACTTATTGCTCTCCTTAATAGTTTAACTGCATTTTATTGTCAAACAAACATCTTTTTAATCATTCAACAGATAAACAAATCGGCTCTTTAAAAATGGTGGTCTTTGTAAGGATAGGTAACATTCCTGTTGAATCTCTCCTATAGGTCTGCCCTGGTGATGAGATATAGGGCTGTAACTTGTGTTAAACTTAAAGAGCAAATGACATTACTATTCTAGAATCCAGTATGTTGAACTTTCATCAAATTCAAGACCTCACTGTACTACTGGAATTAAAAGTCTGCAGTCAGATTTATGCCTAGTCATCCCCAATGGAATAAACACATTCATTTCATACATCTGGCTTATGCCAAGCTACATACTGCTCAACTGCTAGGACAAGAAGTACGTAAAAATGCATTGTGTAAGCAAGCAAGCAATTTTCCTTCAATGAAAAGGTACTTCTATTTCCTGCAGTAAAGGATGATGAAAGTAGAATGGAAACTGCAGGCAGGGAGTCTTTCTAATTTTAGTCATCTGGATTAGATGCCCAAGTTCCCTATATATTCAAAGGAAAGAAATACACTTTTCACTTTTACACCCTGAACTGCCCTCCTGAGGCTTCACTAACTATAGAGGGAGCCCAAGCTCCTAAATTATGTGACTGAGTTTGTGAAGATATTCCCTCCACAGGGAAAAACTACACATCAAAAGTAACAATAATCAGCTGTGGATCATGAAAGACTAAGGGAAACTTGACACAGCTCTTCGTAAAGAAGACACACTTGGTCTTCTTGAACTCTTGGTTCTTGTTCAGTATGCAAAAATTAAGGACAAATCAGGAGCTGCCACTTGGGCCTTAAAAAAGCAGTTGAGAGGCACATCTAAGCAGAGTCTGAGTAATTGAGCTTTTGAACCTCCATTTCTTGGAAGAACTGCCAGCCATGACAACTGAACTTACCTCTTGGTCTTTGCCCACTCTTTTGCCCAGTTTCTAGATAAACTTGGCACCACCTCCTCTGATTTGTCCTCTTTATTTAATGACCACAAATCCTTGGATTCCAAAGGTCTCCGATAACCCTGAATCATCAGCCTGTATTAGAAAGAATCAAGACAACATATTTAAAAACATTAGAGATATGTGTGTGTATAGAGATACATTTGCAGTAAGACAGTGGTCCTTACATCCAGACACAAAACCAAGACTCCTACACAAAACACCATGCAAGAGTTAGCACCTGTAGCAACTCAGGCCCAGATGCTGAACCATACATCCATCCTCCCTGTGTCTTTAGTGTGAGAATTAAACACCAAAACATCTAAGGATCCAGAATGTGCCACAGAATTAAAATTTCAGGGAAAATAAAAGAAAGGATAGGGTGATCTCATTTGAAAATCAGCCAGGTACTTAATATTCCCATGCCTACCAAGTTTCAAAATCTTTATTAGCCTTTAATTTTACAAAGCAACACCTTTCATCTAGCTTTCTCTTGGAACTCTGGCCAAGTACTAACCACAATTACACCCCAATGCTATTTTACATGTTTTTGTGTTTGAACTTACAAGAACATGTATGGAGATAGAATCATATAGCATAACTAAAACTAAGTGAATTAAAAAAAAAAAAAACACAAAAACCAACTTATTAGACAAAAAGAGATAGCAGTTTTGAATGCCTTTGTTTCTGAATACAGCAGATAATTTCTATCTTCTTACATTTCCCAAGGAAATATTTTTTACTGTATTCTTTTAACAGACCCACTAAATATATACTGGCAAATTTTAAAAATACAAAGACCCTGCAATGGAAGTGAAAAAGATTAATCAGATTTGAAAAAAAGTATCAATTACATCAATCTTCAAAACAACCCATCAAAATAAGTAATATTACTATTGCATGATAGTTGCTAACTTAATTCTGAAAGCAAGATCCTAAATTGCCATCTAACTTTAACTGGTGCTTGTGCATCATCTCGATCTTACCCAGTGATCCACCAGAATGTGATTCTGGAGAGAAAAGAAGCACTGAACTCTGGACACGGATTCTAAAGGAGAGAAAAACAAATCAATCCACATACAAAGTGACTGACACAGGGCCAAAAGAAACAAACAAAGCAGAGAAGATGTTTTTGGAATTCCTTTTGTTTGTAGTATTTTTTTCCCATTACTGAACTTGTTGAGAGCTTGAAAACACAAGCACAGCTTCAGGGCTGTCAGCAGACTAGGCTACTGGAATGCAACAAGTAGGTGAAGGGATTTTAAAAGACAGTGCTGGTATGATAGTCTCTCAGGATGTCACTATCAGTGCCTACCTATATCAGTGCAAGGTATGCTACCATCTGAGAGACTAAGTATGTTAATTGGGCTGAATGACTCATAAATGAAAAATTCCATTCTACTGCTCTAGCAGTCCCATAATTGTCATGGTTGGAAAAGACCTCCAAGTCAACCACCAAAAACACACATATGAAAATTAATTTGTAGCTCCATGCAAGCAACCCAAAACAGACCCTAAAACCCCTGCACCTCATTCATCAATAAGATGGGAAATGTAAGTATCCATAAATGTATGCATCTACCTCATGTTCTTCATCAAGTTACAAAGGCTGTCTGTTTCAACTGCTCCAGGTTTACATCCTCTCCTAATCTGATTGGATTAAAACAGCAAAAAGAAGGCTGGAAGAGTTTCAAAGGCACTGAAGTTGATTTACTTCCAGAATTCCAGTGCAGATCTTGCCTCTCTCTTGCCTCTATCACTGCTCTGAACAGTATCTAAAGGAGGTTAAACCAGCTATCCCTTTGGCATACAGACCACTAGGTTTTTATCATTAAGTATAATTGGAGCAACTTGCATATTTCCATCTACAAAAGTGACCAAATGCCATTAGAGTACCACAATTAAAACAGCCAGAGGCAAGTGTTCCCAAGATTTGCATTTTTCAACTCATGTTTGTATAACCTGGCTTCTCCATTAGGGTAAATGTTCAGTACTCCTGCATTTCCTTTTCTTCACACAGGTTTTTTCTGCAAGTTTGTAAAGAACAAGGGTGGGTTTGAGTTGCTTTTTTTGAAAGGGGATAAAACTTCCACATTTCCAAATTATTACAACTGTTGCAAGCAAACCCATTGCCATCACTTAATGAATATGATTCTAAACAGGGGTAAGTTGGTTTTTCTGGGTTTTTTGGTGTGTGTGTTTTTTTGGTTGTTTGTTGGTTTTTTTATTTAAAGGGGGAAGGGAGCATAGACAGGGAGGGTGGCACTTCCAGCTTTTAGCCACACAAACACTCCTGACAGACAGATGCCTGCTTCACCTAATACAAGGAATACTTTCAACTTCAACAAAATTTCAAAAGATGCTGAACTTCACATAAAATCCTGTATTACTTTTTTCCTTTATACATTTTAAATCTACTTACAGGTGGAAATTCTAAATTCAAGAGTCCACTAGATTTTGTACCATCACAAACTTGACTTAAAATGTTAAAATATTACATTACTGTTAAAATAATAGTATTTTTATAAAATTAAGTAGTTGCCACACAAAGAACTACTAATCCCACTGATATTCGTGTCAGATAGAATGACAGTAAGTTGTAACAAGTCTCTACTTATGTAAACTAAGCAAAAAAAAAGAGACAAAACACATTATTCAGCTTCTATATACATCAGCTCTACATACCAGAAATTTCACTACAATTTTTTGGCTTAAGCAAATATTAATAAGATTTTACTCAACTCACAAACATTCCTGGCTTGGAAACACTTGGTTAAAGAGAATAAAGCAGAATTTAAGACTGACTAATATGACTTGCTTTGGCCTTTTTCCCATCTTAACATTTTACAAACACGCCAATCATGGAAAGAGGGCTAAACTGTTTCCTAGAGACACTCCCAGAAATACTCAGAACACAGAAACAAAACACTGTGGTCTCAAAGCACCTTTTAATTATTGTAACCATGATCAAAGCATAAAACATGGTTGCCATAAATCCACAGTATGCAGTCAAATACACTTTATCCCTGAATAAGATGAAAAAAACACAAAGATTAAGAGGATCCAGAGACTAAGCAGTGTGCCTTCCTTCCAGGTATATACCTGCAGTGTTTGCCACTGGTAATGCAGGGCACCACTGGCACATAGGACAAGGGCAGAGAATTCACTTAGTGCAATTAGCTGTGGACCTTTTCTAGTCAAAGGCAACATTTATTTTCCTCCTCACACGTTTTCCTTTGTCAGTCAGTGCTACCTAAGATCCATCAAATCAGAATTATGCCTTCTAAAAAATACAGAACTGAGGTTTCTAAACTTGGCACATCCAAACTCCAGGCAGTGACAGATGTCACTTCACTGTGACACAGAAGGTCTAGCCCAGAGCTAAGCAAACAGTGTAAAGATCCAACATCCCTTGGGTCACTTTAGATCCATGCAATGCACCTACCACACACAATTAAGCACACATGCAAAAAAGATCACGTCCAGACAAAATTACATTTCTAAATCCAGACCACCCTCTAAATGCTCTTACAATTGAGTTGGTTCATTTTTGCATGACACAAGAGAGGTAAACATAGAAATCAAAAGTATCTATCCAGATTCACAGGTTTTCCTTACATGTTACTGCCTACTGAATGCCATCAGGTGACTAGAAGGACAGCACTTCACACTGAGAACTTCTCACCAGTTGCCAGAAACACTACTGAATCTCTACTGTAAATATATATTGTAGATATACCATCTATGTATCTACATATGACTTAACCTACAGGAATGCTAATGTAAACAGCAATGTACAAAATATGTCTCTCGAATCAGTTTTTTTTTCTTCTCTCTGCTCTTTTAAATTATACCAAACATATTCTCAATTAACTTATCTTTACCTCATTATACCTAACAGATACCTAAAGATAAGAGTGCTTATCAGGTCGCCTCCTGGTGCATGGTCCAGACAAAAGGAAATGAAATTAGCAGGACAGCAAAGACTGAGACATAAGGATATATCTTGGGATGTAAAAAAAAACTGTATCCTCTTTGGCAAGTGTGTGCCAGTCATTTATGCAAAAGACAGAACCCTTTTTTGCTATATAAAAAATCCAAAAGAAAAGGAGAAGCTTGGCTCTTCTTCCCGAGGACATCAGCCCAGCAGGAACGAGGGGTCCTTCGAGCCCGCCTCTCCAGCCAGAGGCCAAGACCGGCAGGACGGTGATACAACTTAACCACTCCTTTGTTTTCTTTTGTTTCTTAACGACTCTCTCTCTCCAAGTGACTCATTTGTGTAAATTCTCTCCTCTTAAAAGTGGCGTTATTGTCTCCTTTCCCTAAAATAAATCTTTGTAATTTGCTTAAATCATAAAGCCTGATATTTTTGTAAATTCATGCGACGTCTATGAGTAGTGGCTGATTTTTCCTCAAAATCAAAATATAAAATAATAGCACGGATCGTAACAAATCGTATTCAGGAGTAACTGAAACATTTTTGCTCTCTCTCTTCAATACAGCCTACTCTGTTTTAACTGTTACAGCCTTCATCTTCTGTGTCATGAACTAAAGATCAGAAGGAACACTGTTGCAAATGACAAGATTCAAATTATCTGGCATATGGAAGACTATGGGCCTGTAACTCACTGTATCGAATACTGCACATATGATACTCAGCACTCACTGCAGACTGAACACTTACAGGATCCTTTACTGTTTCAGAAAACAAAGGTGGTCCTTCTGGGAAACAACACAGGATGAGCTGTACAAGTAACAAGATGAAGTAGATGCCAAAGGTGACATAACGGAATGCATCCACTCCAGCACCCTACAAAGGAAGGTAATACTGCAATTAGAAGGCCTGAAGAATTTCTTTAGAAGAGCATATTAGTATTAAACATAAATCAGATCTTTACTGTATATCCAGCAAAATACATAAGTGTTACACTACTTAATACTATGCAAATAAAGTCAATGCCTATTTTGGTAAAGGTAAGGTTAAGAGAGAGGAAAGAGATGAAAGATACCATTTATTTTTAATCAATCACTGCCATAAACACTCAAGCATGAAAAACTTTGGAAGAGAAACTCTTTACAACACAGTTTATATTAACACAGCATACTCCAATTTGAAGTCAAGGTATTCTTTCCAGGAACAAGGCAAATTCATTAATTAGTAGGCACACAAAAAAATAATCAGAAGAGCAGAATTTACATTATAATTTGTTGTGTTGTACTTTAATTCCAGAGGTTCTTACATTTGGTTTTTTTTTTACTCAGACTGATACATAAAGCATAATATACAGACATCGAAGCACAGGGACAGATGGGGACACACCTCCACCCACCAGTAAAATCCCACCCCCAAATACTAAAGAGAAAAGCTGGCTGGAAGTTCTCAAAATCCACTACATGGTTTAAAGGCTTTAAGTAATAAAATGCATATGCCACTTCCAGGCAGCTCCACAATTAACCCAATATTTGAGGCTGCCTATAAAGCAGACTGACTGAAAAATATTTCACTTGCACACTTTCATTTTGTCTCAGCAGGTGTGACCATCAAATAAAGTGTTTCAGGAAATCCACTCTATAACCAACAGGAAGATGACGTAAACCCCTAAAACTGTTTTCTATCACAGATTATACACTTTTTTTGTACTTGTGCAGATACATCCCCTTTCTGGAACAGCCAGAAAAATTTTCTTGGAGACTGCTGCTACAGTTAAGATCACTAGGAATTTCACTAGCATTTCCAAAGTAAGGCCATTAAGTCTTGCTTGTTTTGCTTTTATAACCCAAGGAATGACCATACACTGAATGAATCATTAACTGACTTGACTGGCATACTTAGCAAGGAACTACTCTGTTACTGCAGCATTTGGGATTATTTTCAACTGAACATGGCCAGCAATCACTTACCGTATTTAAGGCATGTATTACTTTGGATCTAAAAATCACTGTGGCACATGACAATGAGATGAGCCAGAAAATCATCATTACACCTGAGGACTGGACACCTTTTAGTCTTTCATATTGTATTAAAAAGGTAGCAAGCAACTGTGGAGAAATGAAGATAAAAATATGGTCACAAGCTTTAAATTTCACATCACACTCATACCTAAGGTACTGAAGTGACTAAAGTGTGCTTATGTAACGTGTCATAGTCATATCTCCAATACATTATAACACCCAGAGATTTTAACTGTAATTCAAAAATATGCTTAAACAAACAATTCTCCAGAGCAACAAAGATAGGAAGTGGACGAAAAAAAGAGGATAGATAGATAGATAGATAGACAGACAGATAAAAAATACAGAAGTAAAAGGCCATGTCCATAAAGTCTCTGTCAAAAGCTGGCAGTCTATTTCTTTACTTTTATGGTTGTATGTCACAAATCAACATGCAATTACAGTAACACTACATCCTTTCCAACTATTTCATGACTAGTTCTTTTTAAAATAAAAATATTTGTCTCCATATAGCCACAACAGCAAACAACCTGTCCAAATGTTATGTTGTATCTGTATTTTGTATGTTTTCAGAGTCCTTAAGAAAGTTGGTACAATTTATTAGTCTCACTTTGCTGCTGCAAAGTGCACTTTCAACCAGCCTGACAAATGCTTGACTATTTCATTATTAAATGGCCACAATTTAATATTTCTTCCATCTGTCAGTATGTTTCAGGTCTGTTTGGACTTAAGTTTTTTTGTTCTTGATGTTAAGGTTGCTGTATCCTGCCCTGTCCCTCTCCTCCTTGAGTAACATGTTCAATCACCACCATTCCAAGTCTGTGGTAAATATAAGGCAACTGACAACAAATTAATAGCAAGGCATTTCCCTTCCCACATAGGCTGCAAGAGATACTGGTATTAAAGTAGGCAATATGTGCCCATCTAGGTAAAAAGTTGGCTGGGTACAACTATGTGCCTTGTAAGACTCTTAGGACTTTTTCCCTGCCACCAAATGTAACAAAGAAAACAGGCACCAAAAATGTCATAACTAAAAGAGTTTGTAATAAGATACATAATAATGCAATGCCTTTGATAGTCTTTTACCAAGTTCATTGTGATTTGTATTAATTGGGTTTCAATCAGTCCCCTCGACTTGATTCTTCCACCTCATCCTTGAGTCAAGCTCCTGAATAAATAATAACTACAGCCCAACAACTCAAGGCAGGACAACTAGCAGTGGTTTGTGTGCTGACATGCAACACACTGAGCACAACTGGGTTGGGGTTTTTTTTCCATTTTTTTTAATTAAAAAAACTCAATACATTTCAGAGTCAGTATTTCAGAGTCCAACTGCAGATTAAATCTGTATGTACATATTGCAGCTCCAAGAATTACAACACTGAATAACACTAAGATGTGTGTTACTGCTTGGCATTAACAAAGGCTGTAACAGAAGAACTTACCATTGTTATACCCAATACTGTAGGCGTAACAAGAAAAAAGGGAGCTCGAAAAATATTTTGACTTCTTTCCCAGAAAGAGTAGAAGAGGTCTGCCCAGCAGACTATCCACAATATTAAACCCAAAGCCTGCAATACAAAAGTGTTTCATACTTTTGAAACAGTACCTGAAACTGAACATTCATCAGTTCACACAGATTTGGTAGCACGATATATACATGAACACTCTATGCTGTGTGTTAGTAAAGGAGGAGTGATCAGCTCATCTCTTTTGGGCAATTCTACAACATGCACAAAAAAACTGAGTAATTTGGCTGTAGAAGAAAAGTTTACTAATCTTTAGTACCATATAATTCAATGTGTTATGAAGCAGAAAGCTGGTGAAGCACTCCTGAATAACAGATTGCAACACACCATACTCCTATAGTCCTTCTTAAATCTTGTCACTCATTCTACAGGGGGAAAAAAAAGTAAGAAAACATTAAGTACCTATTTCACAATGGAAGTGAAATAGAACACCTGCAGCAGCTCTAGAAATCTGTGCTTTGTAACTTAAGAAGTTGACAGGATAATAAATTCTTTTTATTATTTAAATAAAGGCCTCAAGATTAAAATGCCTTAAAACAGTCTTCTCTAACTAGACTTACAAAGCATGGTTTTTGCTATGTCAGAATAAATCTCGGAAAGCCTACTGATAAAAGGGCAACAGAAACCCATAAAGTGTGGAAATCAAACACAAGTAGAACAAGCAAGTTGCAGCTCAAGTGTGCATGCAGGCCAAGATTGATGCTCGACTAAAATAGCCCACGAAACTATAGCCAAAAATAGATTCAAACTTCCAGACAAGCTTAATAAACTCTGATTTTAAAAAGTCACACACCGTTTTGGCTTTGTTGAGATTTGACATTTGTATGTATCCCCTGTCATGACAACGAAGATGTAGGAAGTACACTGGGAAGCAGACCCACAGGTAAATGCAAGGAATCCAGATCAGGACTGTGTTCTGAAAGCACTGGGTAAAGTCTGGATTTTCTGTGTGCCATGTCAGGTTCCAATCCTGGGGAGAGAAAGCAGATCAAAAGGGAAAAAAAAGGCAAACACAGAACTTCAATATTTAAAGAAAGAAATAGACCCATCTGCTTTACTCTCTCTTATTGTCTCTTTATTTATATTTGTATTAAACCAGCTTAGTCATGTAATACATCTAATTTTATTGCACTTTTTGTAGTTCAGAGGTTTTAAACCTTCACATGACATTACTGACACTTTTATTGGTTTTACACAGCTACCACAGCACATAACTCACTCTAATGTGATACTGTAATCTTTACCAGTACTTATCAGATCTTGAACAGTACTAATCACAAATTTTCACATTGTCATTGCAGAAAAGTAACATGACAACACTATCTCCCATTATAACCTCTGTGCATGTACATATAAATACTGAGATACACCACAATCCCAAATTACAGAGTGGACACATTATCTGGCACACAGTAAAAGTGAACAGCACAAGACACCACCACTTCACTGTTTCTAATGTAGTCCCATAGCTCCCAAGCTGTCTGCAGCAAACTCAGCTGAGACTTTCTGGTTATTCATAACAACAGGGCATAAACTAAGTAAAAGGCTTGCCCTTGCAGCCCACTTCCTACTCAATAACAGGAAAAGGTACATCAACACATTTCAGTGTTCTCCGATTTCTCTCAAAAACAAGGTTAAGCACTATACAATCAAACCAAAACTGACACAGTAATAAAAATGTGATCACCATTTCCATTACTGGTTTAAGAATTATTTACAATGGCAGGCTATATAGTAAAATTAACTTTCATTCCATATTGGTACAAGTTAGGGAAATTTCTAGCAGGAAATTTTATCTTAAAATCACTAACTTTGCTGTAAAATTCTCACAAAAGTCACTTCCTTTCAAGTGCTGCAGATTTGTGATTCTCCCACAGAATGATGCAATACAGAGATATCACTGATGTAGATGGGCTGTAATACTCAACAGCAAAATAGCATAGCTCAGAGGCTTCTGTTTAAAAGCCACACAGTTAAAAGTAGCAACCCCATGCCTGAAGGGTTGTTAACCATAGTGTCATCTTCAGTTGCAAAGCATTTGACAGCTTACAACTGCACAGTCAGTAACCCTTCTTGTCTGTCAAAGTCCAAGCTGGTCACAGATGAGGAAGTGTGATGGTCATCCTAGATGTGATGATCCTCATTTTATAGATGAGGAAACAGAACCAAAAGAAGCTGTAGTGCCTGCCCTTTCTATTCCAACATCAAAGCTGGAAAGAGATCCCACTGCTCAGAATCACCAGACTTTGATCTTTATTTGTCCCCATCTTCCACTGATTGAACAGTTTCAAACACAACTACAAAGAGAGGAAGATAGATCTAGAGAGAAACAGAAGCTATAACTTGCAAAACTTTCAATTCAAGACTAATCAGTAATTACTTTATCTGAGCAGATTTCCCCTTAAATTTGGCCATTCCCTATTAACGAGTTTTGATTGTGTTTAAAAAAAAAAAAAAAAAAAAAAGGCAAATTCTTTTGAAAAAATATAAAAATATATATTTTTCCTTCCCCACCTCCCTCTCAATTCTAGAAGTTCTAAGACTTCTTTCTCAGTTAGACAAAAGAACCAGCAAGCACAGGACATCGCTGTTATTTTTCTCCTCTAATTTCACAGCATTCTATAAATTCTTCTCACTTCATAAAATTTTTGTCAGGTTTAAAAAAAAAAAAATTCTGAATACAGCCAATTCAAGGAAATTAATACTGGTAGAGCATAAAAATACCTGGTAATATTTTAGTGTATCTGCACGGGGCTCACACAAGTTGTTTGTGACAAGGCAGTAGCTGTAAGACGTAAGACGCTGTGGGCCAGCCCCGTGCTTAGGAAGCTCCCTGCCTGCAGATCATCATCAGAAATTTCAGCTGAGTCATCCTTACATTTAGCCACCACGCAAATATGTTTTTGGCATTCTAAGTTCCAGCTGCTCCATTTCAGTACAACAGCCAAGAAAAAGTCTCATGACTCTGCAGAACAGTTTACAATTCACATATTAAGGACAGCTAATGTGATTATACCAACAGACTGACAGGATCTAGTGAACTTTAAAACAAACAAACAAGAGCATTGACATACTTTATTGAGTAAATATTTAGAGATCTCCACCATGCTCAAGAAAGGTACTATCTCATTTTCAGTGATTTTTAAATTCTGGCTGTAAAATTAGTCAGACAATTACCAGAAAGGACTGAACAGGTAAAGAACATGTCAATGCCATGTGGCTAAATAAAACTAAGAAGTGTTGTATGCATGACTGCTATGAATAGCAGTTGCAGAATACTCTGAAAATATGTGTATACTTACACTTGACTTTCAAATTTGCAAATTATCTGGAGGTGTTTGTGCATGAAAGGCCACAGGATACAATGCAATGGTACTTCAGAGTATCAGAAAGTCAGGACAACTGGGTAGTTTGGGGTAAGATTAAAGCTAGAATTTACCAGTTACAGTAATACCATCATAGCTTCCTTCACATGTTTCCAACATATGGTCCAGAGGCTGTTGATATCAAGCAGGAGTTTGCTTAGATTAAATGCACT
This sequence comes from Florisuga fusca, assembly GCA_038090715.1. NCBI lineage: Eukaryota > Metazoa > Chordata > Aves > Apodiformes > Trochilidae > Florisuga > Florisuga fusca. The sequence continues at coordinate 4,764,553 of JAAWXA010000038.1, forward strand.
ATTACTCTCTGTACAAGAGAAATAGCTACACACAGATGAAGTGCAGGAGCCTCTTCCATTTTACATTCATTTCAAGTGGCAAAAGGCAAAGACAACATGCATGTGGTACTTCTTCCTGCTAATACCCTAAGTGAAAATCTGTCAGGCTATACATACGCAGAGCAATAGTGCTGCAGGCCAAATACTTTCTGCTGAGCACCTGATGTCCACAGAAAATGCCTTTTTTTCAGGTTAACAGAAGATGAGTTGGACAGTCTGCAGGTGAGCCTGCATCAGCCACCAGAGCACATTTCCCACTTAGCACCTGTCCAAAAGGTGCTCAGACCACTTTTGATTCAACCAACATGCAGGACAGGGGACTTAGATCACAGCAGCAGCCTCCCAGTCCGAGATGTTAATGCCCTCCATGGGCAAAGTCAAGAGGAACTGAATCTATCACAAAAGAAAGGCATATCCTAAGTTCTGCATGGAGGATACTACAGCTTCACAAGAGTCATTCGTAGCTGGAAAACATGCCACTCTCAACATGAAACTAAGATGTGTTCATATGCAAATCACAAATGTTCAGTTACACAAGTCTAGACTAGTCCTGCCAGTTTTGGTTCTGCCATGCTTCAGCTTTGCTTTATAGAAGGCCAGTTTCAGAGGTTTTTTTTCAAGCAGAGACCAAAATTCTGTATTGCTCAATACAAACACTCACTGAAGCAGACCTTTCTGTTAATTTGCAAATTAGTGACACTTTTTCTGACTCAAGTTTTAGAAACACAATTTTAGCCAGTTTTATTAAAGCACTAAGTTGCTCCATCTTCACATCTCAAATACTAGTAATAATTTTCACCCTAATGATCAGCTCACCCTTCTGCTTTGCAAGGGCACATCAAATGACAGAGACCCAAATATCCATTGAAAGCCTACATAAACCAGCATTCTCCAGCAATGAAGGAGGAGGAGAAAAGGAGTTGGGTGTATAGCTGTTAGATGGTGTCACGGTTTGACACTGGCCCGGCAATTAAACCGAAAAAACAGATTTTTATATTAATCCCCCTCTCCTCCCTGATAAGGAAAGGAGAGAGAATAAGGGAAAGAGACTTATGGGTTGGAAACTAAACTACACAACTTTAATGAAACAGGAATGATAAATAGGAAAAATTACTAAATATATACAAATATACAAATATACAGGAAAAGATTGATCCCACATTCCTCCCCCCTTTCCCCCAATAACTCTCACGTCACCACGGAGGCTGCAGGGCAGCCCTGGGAAAGTCCAGGCTGGACCCTGGGGTCAGGAGCAGTCAGGAGCTGGAGGCAGGAACACACAGATTCAGGCTGGCACGGATCAGGACCACAGGCAGAGGAACAGATGGAATCCTCCCAGGATGCCGAAGCACACAGGGAACCAGTGAAGGAAGGCAGGAAGGGCAGGAAGAAGAGGGAAAAAGGAAAAAGGAAGGTGTCGACCCTCGTGATCCCTCAAATTTATACTGAGTATAACGTGTATGGGATGGAATACTCTGTTTGGTCAGTTCTGGCATCTATCTTGTCTCGGGCCTCCCCAGAGGAGGGGTTCAGGTGGGACCTCTTTACTCCTTCTGCAGGGTAAAATGTTCCTCAGAGCTGAGAACTGTCCTTGAGTCTGCATACCAGTCTCTGGCAGTAACTATAAACATCAAGTGTTATCAGTCCTAGAAGCAGACACTGTCTGAGAAACTTCTGTTAATTTCAGCAAGTGCAACTACTTACAAGAAACTTAGCTGAAAGCAAAAGTACAAACCAGAAAATCACCTTATCCTGGCTCAAACCAGGACAGATGGTATAATCTGAAAGCAGCCATTAAGCTATGACTGCAGGAACCCATAGGAAAAGAAAGTGTGATCCTTGCACCCTTCTTGGTAGATGTTGGCAGAGAAGAGAACTGCTGTTGGCTTAGTTTTAGTCCAGCCCAGCAGAATCACATCTCAGATGTTAAATAGTTTCAGGTTGGGTTGCCTGTTTTTTAATTATTTTTAAATCCCTGGACAATTTTAAAGTTTCCCAGAATAGCAGACAGGTATTTTTAAATGTATCCAACCTATTTCTCAGTTTCCATTTCCATCACCAGCATTGTGGCTGAAAAAAAAAAAACAAAAACTGGTAAGCAGTTTTTGTGCCCAATAGAATGTTTTCTCTTGTGGTACCAAAAGGCTTCCTGTCACAGTTTAAGTGAAACTCTCTACCTCCAAGACGAGCACATAAAAATGCTTGACATTCCCCAGACTCATGCACTTATTCACAGGTAAACCACTTATTCAACAGTACATAAAGCCTGGGAAACTAAACAACTACATTGCTTCCTGTCTAAAATTTCAGGAACAAGCAAAATAAAATCTTTGGCAGTAGAACTGTAAGAAAAAAAAAATGCAACACAAAAGATCAGTTATTCTACCTCTGCCGAGGGAGAATACAAGGAAGCTGCATGCCTCCAATGTGCCTAATCTAAGGAATAACAGTATCTGACACTGGACAGGACCTTGTGGCTGGCTGCCTCCCTACTGGCAACCAGAAAAAGCTGTTAAATGAGCAGCCAGCAGCCGTCTGTTCACACATCAATAATCCTACTTGACCCACAGCACATTTCAAAACTCTCACTGGCAGAAACAGAGAGACCAAAATCACTCAGTTTCATGCCTGCTGTGCGCATGTGTGCTGGAGATGCAGGCTGCCAAGGGCTGTTAAATCCACCTGCATGAACCAGCTGTGACTGAAAAAGTGACTTAAACATCACAACACACCTACATAAAAAATGAAATTACAAAACCACACTGGAATCTTAATAGTAAGTAATCTTAAGAGTAAGTCAACACTCTTTCAAATGGAGTTTGACACTGACGTCAGTGTGTACCACACATCACCCATAGAAGAACCCTCTCCTTTATAGTAACAGATTTCTCATCTTATTTTCCTAAGAATAAAAAATATTTTCCATTTAACGCAATGCTTGCATTTAGTAGAATGCAAATAATTAACTCAGGCACTAACACTGTAATTTCAGCTGAAAACTTCCATTATAATAGTATCATCACTTTCTCATTGAAATAGGAAGTGTCACAATCTGGCAACTCTAGTTATCATACCAAAAAGTCTTCCAGTGTAGCACCTATAAACCCATGAGCTGGCTCAACCATTCCCCCTCCAGTGCCATGAGGTTACAGGCCTTTAGCCTATGCTATCTAGAACAGGCAGTTTCCTTCCTGCCTCTCACAAGATGTGAGATTTGGCTGATGTGGCTGAGCCTACAGCCTCAGAAGAGCTGTCAACATCAGTGGATAATGGCAGGGGGGGCAAGGAGTGTGGGGTGCAGAAAAGGAATCTCTCTCTTTAAGGCTGCTTAGGAACTCTGACCTTGCTTTTAAATCCCCAATACCACAATTCTATGTTAAAGCAATAGTAAAAAACAGTTACACAGTTGAACACACTGAAAATTAAGGAAAACGATAAACTACATGATCCAGATTTTGCAACAGGTTAGAAGGAGGTCTGCTTTCAAGTGAACTTAAAAGAGCTCTCCAAAAGTTATTTAGCACCAAATAAGTTCTACTCAATCCAGCTTCAGAAATTTTGAAGAAAGATTGAAATATTTTTCCCAAAACACTGTAAATACAGCACTTTTATTCTGTTGTGCACCTTCTGGAGTCAGGCCACAGAAGGTCCTGAAGCTCATCATTTCTCTAAGAGCATATTTAGAATAGAGCCCACAACAAGCACAATCATACAAAATCTTCACCAATGTAACATTTGGTCTGTTGTGCTTACTGTTCAAGTTAAATCACACAAGGTGACAGGTTTATAAAACAAGCAATGGATACTTGTAGAAAAAAAATACTTCAGAACTCCCACAAAAAGCAGCAGAAACACCAACACCAGCAGTTCTCCTGTCTGCTCAGCAATATTTCAGAAACATGCAGCAGTCATTAACGTCCCTAGCAGTGGCAAACAAAGCACTAAATGAGGTATGCCACACTATAAACAACCACAACAAACTTCTGATTTACATGTTTTAAGTCCTTTAAAAATAATCTGCACATTCTATTGAAATTATTTTGGAAAAAGTACTACTTCCATTAAGGTTTTCAATGGCTCTAGAATCAATTCCAGATGAAGTAGCATAATATACAAGGACAAACATACACTTCCACCTTGGCTGGCCTTTATTTCCTCTAGGTCTTTTTCCTAATGAAAAAGAAGGTACCCAAAACACAAAGATCTCTTCTCAGACACAGTGTAGTTGTTCTTGCAATTGAAGTTAGTGAAGGTACAAGTAAAATGGTACCTTTGCTGTAGGGCATATGAACCAAGCTCATGCTGCGTTTAAAATAAAGCTTTCAATATGCTGATGACCCATCTGAAGACCTACACTAACTACATAAAATTAATTCTTTACTAGTTTATTTATCATCTAAAGGTGTATCCTCCAAATAGTGTGGATTTTACCATGAGTTTCCAACAGCTACTTCCTATTCTTAAAGAAAGACAGCCAGGAGTGATTTTTTATTATTTTCAGAACACACACAATCATGATTCTACTGAAAAGTGAAAGCCACACAACCAAATACTTGATCTCATCCCCAGATCTCCACAGACTCTAAAAAATGCTTCTACAAGGAGAAATGACAGAACTATGCTCCTGCACAGAACTACACCACTTACCACAAGCAGTGGAACAAATGAACAGTGTGTCAGATTTGGGAAGAGACTTCAGGACTTCCCTTCACAGTTACATCTGAGGATAGGTGCTTAGATCTCCAAAGAGTTATCAGACATTTCTTCTGGACAAAAATAGCCCAATTAGATCAGAAAGGTTCTGCCATTTTGCTTTTCTACTGCCACAAAGGTGAAATGAGAAATGTTAATCATAATTACCAAATTGGGATATAAGAATTAGATTCAGATCTCCAACTTTCACAGAGATCACATCCATTCACATAAAAAAATCCACAGTTTTGAATTTCTTTGGGGGTTTTTGTTTGGTTATTTTTTCTATTTACCTCTACAGGACAACTAAAGCTACCATGCAACTGAGAATCGTCTCTAATTTGATATTAGAGACTTGGGCAGAGGGGAGGGCTGTTTACCAAACACTGAGAACCAAAACATTTCTCCTCATAAAACCATTAATGGAGTAAAACTACTGCTATTAAATGTGAAATTTATTGGTTAAAATGCTAGTAGTAGTCAGGTAAGCAAGAATTAGATAATAGTTTGCGAAAGTTAAAAAAATACAGATCTCCAATTATGATTTTAATATCTAAGTCTTGTCCCTGAATATAAGCCTTCATTCATTCAAGAGCAAGCCTTCCAGCCCAGCCTCCCAAAATAGGGTGTTCAATCAAGAACCCAGATGAGGGGAGAGATTGTGGTCTTTCTTCTTTTGTTTCAATGTGATTCTGAAATCTAAACTTTATTCTTGTAGTCACTTAACACTGTCACAAGACAAGATTGTCAAAACAAGAGGGGGAATGTTAAAAAAAATAATTACATAATAAATGGGGATACTGAATTTATTTAAGAATTTCTATGAAGAAGATTTAGGGACAAAAAATATCAGTGTTTCCAGCAACAGGGATACAGTTAAGTTCTCATGTTTTCTATTAGCAGTGTTTTTAGCAAGACTAAGTCCTCAACAGTAATGAGGACAACAACAAAGCAGATGACTTGTTAACACAGCCAAGAAAAAGCCTCTACCTTCTATCACCTGATCCTGAACTTAAAACAGGTGTCTGCACCTCTTCATCCAAAACACAACAATTGGTATTTCCTAATGTTCACAAAGAGCTAAAATTAAAATCCTTTCTTATAGATAGCACTGCATCAGCTGAAACTCTATGTAAAATGACAAGACAAATCCCTTTGTTTCCCTTTAGCTTAAAGAAGCTGACAGTAACAAGCTGCAAGATAAAGGAACACCTGCAGCAGTGGAATTTACAAGGACTGATCTTTGTAATCCTAGAAGCTAAAAGCCACTGAATAATGGCTGTTTTTTGTGGGGGGGAAACATATGACAGATTACATCAGCACTTGCAAAATTAAAATGTTGAGCCTTTTACTACATATGTATCATTTCCACGCTGTGCTGCATCTGGGAGTACCATGAAACAACATTTGGCTGCAGAACAACAAAATATTTACAATTCAGTTTCAGAAACAAAAGGATGCTTTTTTGCCCTTGTATAAAGTTGTTCATTGAAATGACTGTTACTTAAAAGGATACAGGAAAGAGATTCCTGCTCTTATGTCCTTTTTGGACCAAAATCAGCACTTCTGCTTAATAATGCAACAGCCTGCATATTAAGTTCAAATCACTGCGAGAAGTTTGGACATACCTGGGTAATAATCTTACAAAGGGACTAAGGTAACAGCTTAAGCTGGTATAAACTGTATCCAAAGCTACCACAAGTGCAAACAGTGAGAAAACAGTAACGTATGGAATTCTGACTCTATTAAAAGTACGCAAAAGGTCAGTAGCCAGCAGTAGGCTTTTTAGAGATGTGACCCAGAATGACTTCAGTGCAACCCGGGCTGACCTCCACTTAGTCCCAGTATAGCACAGTGTTTCAGTGTAAACTGCATTGTAATTGATGGAACAAGAGCACAAGTTGTTCAGGTAGTTCACTGTGTTTTTTCCCTCATTTAACTTTTTTGAGCAACCGTGAACCGTGAGCTGTAAAATGACAGGTTACCTGTCAAGAAAATCCCCATCAGCAATAAAAGAACAGGCTTCATTTTAATTTATTTCCCCTAAACTGAACTATTCTGGACTGAGAGGTAGCTTAATTTCAAATACAAGTTAAATCTCCCTGCAAATTTAGAACCTATTAAAAGAGAGAAAGCTGATAAACAAGCCTCTGGCTTCCATTGCTAAAAAATGTAAAACCAACCAAGCCAGGAGAATCAGGGCTATCAGCTATTAATTACAAAAAAGGCATGGTCTTGTGTAAAGATTTTTCTGTTTAACACTGCTGCTGCTCCTTCTCCTCTGGTCCTTGTGCTGTCCACATACAGCCTTCCTACATCAGCAAATACAAGCAGTTTTCTGATCTGCATACTCTTTTAAGCTCTTAATATCTAGCTGGTCACAAACGCATTTATAACCTTAGCTGTAACGGTATCAAGTTAAGGGTCTTAAGTCATAACTTGTATCAAGCCCACTCAACACCACAGCACCTCCCCTGGCTCCACCACAAGCATGCTGAAAAAACACTGATGACATTTTACAGTTCAAAAAGCTGCAGGATTCCAAGATACAGGCTAATTTACTGCTTTTCTAATGCATGAAAGCATAAGCCACAGAACTTCAGAACATGAAATTACTTGGTACCTAAAAAGTCTGTTTCTCCTTCAGACCTCTATTTCAAGAAAACCAGTGTCCCAGTGTTCTCATAAGCAATATAGGCATAGCAGTTGTTTACTTCACACAGTATCACTTCACAATTGTCAGTTAATCATTATAATGAATTAAAGAATTTTTTTTTCTCCTTAATAGAATTCCATCAAGCCAACATTATTGTCTTGAAAGAACCTAACAGAACTGCAACCAGCTGAGGGAGGCTGGTGGATCTCCCCTAGCTATCATGTTATAAGTCCAAGTACAAAACATAATGCCTTTGGACAAACACTCAGGAAAGTATATTTATTAAGCCAGACAAAACATGCCAGAAAGCCTGAGAACTCTAAACAGCAGCAAGGGAAGCAGATCCCAGTCCTAGCAAGCTGGTCCCAAGATTTTGTGCTCACAGATCTGCCTCACCTTCTCTCATCCATCCTATTTATGTCCTTCGGTTCAGTTCCATATGAAGACATGCTAAACCCAGAATGGTGTTTGAATGCAATTTCTTTACTGACAAAGGCACCACCAAAGCTTTCTGCACCAACAAGAAGCCTGGGTTTACACAGGCAAAGACAGCTCTAGTAATTCAAACAAAACAGAGATGAAAACTTGCTTTGCTCCAAGAAGTGAATGGCATTAGTTGCTTTCAATTCTTCCACAAGAACTAAAAGCCCAACTAGAAAAATGCAGAAAAAAAACCAGATGAAGAATTAGAGGAAGTATCTATATGAATTTCAAAAAACACAATATAAGCCATTTCTCTCACATTTCCTTCTTAAACAAGAAGCTCAAAAGTTTAAGATTCTATATTAGTTACAAACAATTTTGGTGCAGAACCTGGCTGAGCACCTTGAGAGAGACTGTAAAGAATTGCTCAGTTTGAATTCACTTCTTCTTTAATATCTCCTACCTCATATTCCCAACAGCCAACAGACATCTCCAAATGATACCACATAGTTCACAATTTCTGAAAACTGAAACTATCAAAAGATTTTATTCTACAGAAAACCAGCAAACAAATTTAAAATGCAACTGTACTGAAGTGAACCAATTGTGTGACCACCATGGAGCTAGGTCAGCAGGCCAAGGTGTACAGTCAGTTCCAGGTTGGTATTGACACTTATTCCTGGTTACTTAAACTCAAAGATTTCCTCACACCACTTGCTTTTTTCTTTTTCTCTACTGGTATTGAAGCAAGGCTGATTGTACTCATACACCAGTGATACTCTAGGCAAAGCTATCTCAGCATGTCAGGTCACAAATTAAGTTTTATTGTTTAAACAGGCCCATGAAGTCCCTGAACTGAAATGCAGGTAGTGAAAAATATTACCCCTAGACCATTAGGCTTTTTTTTAAAGCTTCTAGTGTTAAGAGTTATTATATTAGTAACTTTATATTACACAACTGCACCTTTCTTTATATTATGGGCAAGATACTAATCCTGAGATACTCAGAGATTATCTCAGAGATGCCTGAGAACACATCAAAACACCCTTCCAAAAAGCGTATTGATCAAAGGAAGCAGAAACAGTCTGGGTTTGTAAGCAAATCTGGTTGTAGTGAAGTTAATACGCCAAGTGGGGGTACAGAGATAGGTTACACACTGAGGAGAAAAGAAAAAAAAAAAGGAGTGAAGAAGATAACAAACTTTTTTGGGCTGTTGACCTCTTAGGGTAAGTTTTAAAGAAAACCAATCTGTTTAATTCTCAGAAAAAGACCTTCCAACAATAACATTCCTTGGGTGTGCAAACAAGAAAAATCCTGGCGAGCAAAGCTTAAGAAGATTAGCATAGTCTTTAAGGGTCCATTAGGTCCTTTCAAACTGTAAAGTCTTCCCCACAATTTAAAACTGAGATGCCCCAAACTCAACACCATCCTTGACACAAAGCATATCTCCTCCTTGATGCCGAGTCTTGTCAGTGCTAGGAAATCCTTCTGCTCCAGTGGCAAGGCTTCAGCACCAACAGAAACAGCTCATGTGGCCATATACTTCAAACAGGTGTCACCAGGTACCTAGCTATCACTCAGCTCTGAGAAGCCAAAGAATACAGACCATGAGTCTGGAAGGACAGTAGCACGCACACAGATGATAACTAGAAGCCCAGTGAAGCACTGCATATCTACATAATATCCATTACAAATTCAGCTTCAAATAGTAGCAACAATGGGAACACCAGAAAATGAAGCAGGCAGAATTTCTGTAAGAACCAAAACCAACATTACTACACACACACACACACATCCCACTACTGGGAACAATACAACAACAAAGTGGACACAGAGTGGTGCTTATGAGGACAAGTTCAGCAAGAAGATTTTTCCAGACATATTTTACACCAACTGACATTTACAATTGTTCTTTTGCAGGATTAGACGAATCCAGAAATTCAACAACCACACCCATAGGATCTTTGGCTGGAAGAAATTAAAGGCAGACTCCATGCCATTTGGAGAAGGATGACAAATCACAAAAACATCTATATTCCTGGGAACCAATGCAAGTAGTGAAAAAAAGGTATGGGGTAGTTATGACATGCCACAAACATGTATAGGTGAGTCTATACAATTGTGTTTTCGTAACAAAAGAAGCTGCCATAATAAATTCTGTATAAAGTAGTTGTTCCAGTCTCCTAAGTGTTGTTTGTGCCTCTACCTGACATTTCATGTCCATAGTTCAAAGAACTGGCAGCTTTTTCACAAAACTGACTACTGTCAGTTTTTCCATCAACTGAATTCTGAAATATGTATTCTCTAAAACTCTTCAAACAAAATGTCTCATTCTCGGAGAGGGAAAAAATATATTTGATAACTCATAATTTAGCCATTTCTGAGAAGCCTGAACATTAGCTGAAAAGAGATGAACTTAAACAATGTAAAAGAAGGTTAACAGAGTCATTGTTGATCAGCTGGGAAAGCTAAATATCTTAAAGTTTTAATTCTTTTATTCATATTTGCTGAGTAATATTTTAATGGTTCTTGAGACAAATGGTACAAAGGCATTTGTTGATAACTTTTTTTAACAGTAACGTACATTAGCTCAATAAAAAAATCTGATAGATACATGAAAAGTTCTTTGAACAGTAAAAACAAAACAAATCTACCACATTTTACTGTTGCCCTTACGTTGCCTTCATCTGCTCACCCTTTTTTTTTTTTTTAACTTCCACCTCTCTCTCCTCCCTTTCACACAGCCTCCTCCTCCGTGCAACCTGTTTGCCCCTTAGAAGGATTTCTCCTACCCTCCTGCCTTCCCAGGAGCCTCACTGCTGCCAGCACCTGCGTGCCTCTGCAGGAACCCAGTACCTCACCGCTGAGCAAGACCCACACTGCAACACTTCCCAACACTTGCACATCCCTCACCTCCGCGTAGCTGGTTTTCAGCTCACCCACAGCGGGCTGCGCTCACCACTCTTCGTTAAGGCAGAGCGAAAATATTGCCATACATTCATACGGTACAGCTGCTAGACTGCAGAAAGCGTCTCTCTGCCCTCCTTCACAGGACAGCACACCAGTCCCCGCTACGATGGCAGCACTCTGTCACCGTTATTGTTATCAACGCCTCAGCCTCCAGTGAGACAGACGAGCGGCGAAACGCCGTAGACTGCTCCGGTGACTCGGGAACTCGTCTCCAGCCTCTCGGACAAGCCCTCACTCACCGGTTCCCCTTTCCAAACACTTCCCCGCCGGAAACCCCGCAAGCCAGGCACGCCGGCTCCCTCCCCAAGACCCAGGCGGGGGGACATCGCACCCCGCCGGAGACCAGCGAGCTCCGGCCCTGCGCCCAGCCCGCGGCCGCTTCCCGCCGGTGCTCACACGGGAACGGGCAGCGGGGCCCCCGCACTCTGCCCAAGGTGAGAGCCGACACGGGAAGCTCCAGGTTACCCCGCCGGGCGCGGCCNGAGCCTAGGCTTTTCCTGTGGCCTTCCCCAAGGAAGGTGCCCTGGCTCTGTCCCTCGGGGCCCGGGGGATGGAGAGGGTGGGAGGCTGAGGCACCCGGGGCAGCCGCGGAGGGGAGGGCGAGGGGTTGGCGGCGGCCAGCGGAGCGCTCATGGCCTCCGCACACGTGGCGGCCCGAGCCACCGCCCGTGGTGGACAGGCACCGGGGGCTGCGAGCTCGGCCAGAGCCCAGCACGTGTGTTCGTGCAAAACAGAACACACCCCCGATCCCGCCAGGGCAAGCGGGGCGGAAGACGGTCCCCTCGTCGCACCTCCGCCTCACCTCCCTGCCGAAGGTACAACTGTCCGTCCCCAGCAGCTTTCCGGGCCCCGCACCGCCGGCCGCGCACCGCACCTGTCCTGTGGGCTTGACCAGGGTCACCGGCGAGCATCGCGGCATCTCCTGCCCTGGGACGCTCCGGGCCATGGGACCGAAGACCCCACGCAGCCCCCCTGGAGAAGCACCGCAGTGTCCTGCCATCCCCCGGGCCCCGAGGGACAGAGCCAGGGCACCTTCCTTGGGGAAGGCCACAGGAAAAGCCTAGGCTCACCTTCACATATTTCACTTTTCAAAGTCAATCAGTTAAATTGGTTTTAAAGCCCTGAATTTGTTAAAAATTTACTATCATGAACAGAAACTGAACCAAAATTAATTCGTCCACAACCAAATTTGCACCAAAGTATGTCCCAATTGAAATAACTCCACAGCCCCTGTGGTTGCCTTTGGTTGTGTCCCATTTTCTCTTCCCATCCTATTTAAAATGCGTCACTTAAAATCCAGATAGTATCCATGCTCAACTAATTATCCAACCTATTAAAACAGATCAGCTGGAACATGGATGGCACACGTGTAGGAATGGCATTATACACTGCACATGGGTGCATGCTACCCTACATTTACCTATACACATACTACACTTCAGATAGAAAAAGAACCTTAATTTAGAATGTCCTTTTGCATCCAGAGCAACTACAGTTATGGACAAAGTTTTTCAAAGCAAGCAGTGGCTTTGGCAGGTTAAGAGTTGAACCTAATGATCCTAAAGGTCTTTTACCAAAACGTATCTATGATTCTACAATTGCCTAATGTATAACCAACAAGCATCACACATACCACAAATGTAACACAGATTGCTCTGTACTCACCTGCACATCTTCAGTGCAGTTTCAGAGCTCTGCTTGGTCATCTCCAGCTGTGGCCAGACCACCCATCCAACTACAGTATTTCTGGTCTATCTCTCCCCTGGCTATCTCACTCACAGGGTGTCAGGTCAAGGAGCAGCAGCACCAGACTTCAGACCACACTGGGGTCACATAGTCCTAGAGAAACTGAGAATTGTCACAGAAAAATTAAATCAAAGAGGGTGTCAGAATCTATACAAGTTTGCATCAGGTTAACTCACACCCTAGTTCATAGCGGGTCAAAATCTTTACAGTATTGCAAGAGAACAATTAAATATTGCAGCCTGATTCCCCTTCTTTTTATTAAGAATATTTCTGTCCTGTTTTGCCTACTTTCTACATCTTGAAATCATATTAAATACTCCAGTGGTCTGGTTTTTGATGCCTTCCATGCTCACTGTGACTTCTGTTGAAAAAGTCTCATCACAGAAAAGTCTCATCACAGTGCAGCATGTGTTATCCTGCTGCCCCTCAGCTATAAGGAATACTTATTTTTTCTCCTGGTTGCTCTGTAGTGGCTATTAATGATCATAGCTCTGACAATTAATATGAGCCATTTTTTAACTAAGTTGAATGAATTTTTTATAGCACTATTAATAGCTTAGTAAATCAGAAAAAAAAGGCTAGATAGATACAACAACCTCTAAGAGTTTAGCTTGTACATATACTCTGTGTGCAATAATAGAATATAGACTTAGAGTTTAAATTATACTGCTGAAAATTACTTAGGATATAGAGATCATATGCAGGAATTGTTTCAAACAAGAAAACAGTAAAGCATGAAGTGAGGAGGGTCAAGAAAAATAAATTTTTACCCATACATCTTTCTGAAGATACTATTTTATGCTAAAAGAGTAACAAAACTGAAGCTACATTTTCAGGATTCAGACTTTTCAAGTACTTCAATATAATAATTTTTACAGCCTCAAACTGTCCCTGTACCAATGGCCATGTACCAGGCTAATATTGGATCTACACTCCAATTTAGTTCCTTTCCAATTAGTTCCATCTTCTTCCCTTAGAAATTTGGACTTTAATCACAGTGCAGTCAAAATTCAGAGTAGATAATTAAATGTAAGGGGAAGAAGAGTTCAGAAGAAAAATATAATGGACTCAAAATACTTGTTGTGGAGGAGAAAAAATAGAACTGACACAAACCCAAAGCTGCAGATCTCAGAGTACCAGGAAGTCACTGCTTGTGGATTTCAGCAACTATTGTTAAAACAGCATCTAGTATATCTGATTAATAAAACAGAAACTGCAGTCTTACTTAAAAGGACATCCTTGCAATCATAAGAAAACCAGAACAAAAACCACCTAGAACAAAACTTAATTTTGCAGGATACAAACTAAAGCTAGATAGAGACTATTGAGTGGAAACCAGAAACAACTTATTAACTGGAAATTTAGTGTAATAGAACACTGAGCCAGAAGAGCATGGAGAAATTTGGAAAGATGCAGAGGAAAATGTTTTGCTTGTGAAAATGCCATGCATGTTAAAGGTAAGCAGTCGTTCACCACCAGGATTGCCCTAGGGATATGGGCAGCAGCACTTAGTAATGACCAGGGCATTGCTGCTGCCGACTCACTGAAGGTAACCGAGAGGTTAAAGCAATAGATGAACATCACCATTACTTCTGAAGACTGGATTTAACCCGAAAATAAAAGTGAAAATCCCTGCCACAGATTCTTTGGGAGCTCATAATATAAATATTTACTTTGAGAGGAAATTTAAAGAAAAACAACCAAACCAAAACCAACCAAGCCAAAAAAATCCCAACAAAAATCCCCCACCCCATACTTCAAGGCATAAGTGGTTTACTCCTTAAGAAGACTCACATTTTCCTTCAAGCCCAAGCAGGCTGCTCCATTAAGATTATGACAAATCCAGTTTGTTCATCCACACTGGCTGCATTTCCTTTGGGAAATACTTCATAAATTCACAAAATAAACACTGTTGACTCATCCCAGCAGCACCAAGCACACACGGATGTCTCCACACACACCAGGGATCCTCATAGAGTTGCAAAACACCCTGTATACGGTTACATTTGGCAAGTCCTTTTAATTAAAAGCTCATCTTTGGCAAGTCCTTTAAATAAGTTATTTTTTCAGGGACTCAGTACAAAACTCCTCGGTGACACACCAGGCACAAACTCTCACTCACTCTCCATGTTTCCACTTTTTTTTTTTTTTTTAATCCCCTTCAAATAAAGGCAAATTGACAACCTTCTAAATGACAGAGGAAAAAAGTTCGGCAACCCTGAAACGTCGTCCGTCCCCTCACCCCGCCGGCAGGGCAGACACAGGCAGGATACCGAACGGTAACTCCGTATGTATCACGTAGGCACCGCTAATGATGTTATCCCGGCTTGACCTTGCCAGCGGACACCGTGGCGGCACAGGGGACCACCCTGGGGCAGGGGCCCCGTTCCCGTCCCGTCCCGTCCCGTCCCGTCCCGTCCCGTCCCGTCCCGTCCCGTCCCGTCCCCTCAGGGGCCGCGCTCCCGCCTCGCCTCAGGGAGAGAACGACACTCGCGCGACCGCTCCCGCGAGCCGCGGAGTGCGCGCGCCAGCCCTNGCCCCACCGCGGAGCCTCATCCGGGTCCTCGGGGCGGCGGCGGGGCCATGGCGACGGTGGCGGAGCTGAAAGCAGGTGGAGGGGCGGAGGGGAACGGGGGGGCAGCCCCGGGGGGAGCAGGAGCAGGAGGAGGCGGCCGGTCGGGTATCGAGGTCGGCCTGCGCGGTAATGAGGGACACCGGCTCCTCACACCTCCCCTTGGAGAGGCGCTGGAGGAGCGGCCCTGAGCCTCCAGACAAGCGTTCCGGCCTCGTCATTTATCTCGGTCTGACTGTCAGTCCTTAAAAACGTCTTGGACCAGGAACTTCCCGGTTTCTGAACGTGCTAGAACCTGTTTACTACTAAAAAAAAATAAATAATTCTGGCTTCTTTAAAGGCTTAGTTTTTATCTGTTAAGTTCCTAGTGTTGTTACCTAGCGGGATCTGCACATTTCACGGTAAATAGGCTGAAATGATGTTTATATTGTGATAGTGCCTCCTGCTTGAATGCCTTTGGTTTTATATTAACAGATCTTTTTATGGTAATAGTTTTAAGGGACACGCTGGAAAAAAGAGGTGCTCTTGGAGAAATAAAAGCATGGATCAGAGCTGAAGTTTTTAAGGCACTGCATGATGAGAGTGAACCACGGCCACCACTGTCTCAGGAAAATTTCTTAATCAACGAACTATTTCGTGAATACCTGGAATATAACAACTATAAATACACAGCATCTGTTTTAACTGCAGGTATTAAGTCTGTCACCAGTGTATTAATAGAGGTGCACTGGTTGACTGAGTAATTCCACTGATACTGTGAGTAAGTTGGACTAAGCTGCACAATCTTCTCTTGGAAGTAAATATGAACAATCTCTCCACATCTTTACTTGCAGCATTAAGCCAAACCATACCATTAGTTTTCAAGAAAACTGACCCTTTGCTCCATTTATCCTTGGGGTAAATGCTTTAACAGAGCAATTGATGCAAAAGCAAGAAAAGTTGATGTCAGCCTGCAAATTAAAATACCTTTCTTGAAATGTCTGCTTTTATTTTGGAAATGGCTAACAATGTTTCTAAAGCATGTATCACTTTTTTTTTTCATTTGGTTTTGGGTAATATAAAAAAAATAGTAATACTACAAATGAACACAGTCTATTTGAGGAATAATTTATACTAGTGTAATACATTAAGTAGTTAACAATTTGAACTAAAGCAATTCTGGCAAATTATGTGTATCGTGAACATGGTTAGATATCCTCAGCTTAAAGAACAAAAAAGAATGTGATTAAGGTCCATCTTTTTTAACAGCTGCAATTGGTACTGTTACTGGCTCTGCTAAAATACCAATATTTGAGAGCTGTTCAGACTACAACACCTAAATGGTAGCCATAATTTATATGATACAGCACTTGCAGCGATTGATAACTTGTATTTGCAATTTTGAAGTTCTGTAGTTGTGCTTAGATACAGTAATTACAGTTGCTATTTAATAATTTGGTACATTTCACTTTATTAAAATTACAAGCACAAATGTTCATCTTGGGAAGACAGAAATGAGATAGTCTGTATAGTAATAAATGCATGGAATCTGATAAATACTTCCTCAGAAGAGTTTGGCTGGTTAATTTATCTTATATTTATTTATCAATTTATTAATTTGTAAAATGCTATTGTAAATTATGTGAGTATGAAGCACTAATGTTTAAGTGAATTTCCTGGAATTACAACATACTGTCAGATATCAATAGTCTAAAAGGGAGGTGTGTGCTCTCATTCTCTTGAAGTCTCCTTAGCCATCTTTAAGTTAATTGGTGATGTTTTTCTTGCCAGCCTTAAGAATTGAGGGGGAATCTCTTTTCCAGAATCTGGCCAGCCTGAAGTGCCCTTGGATAGACAGTTTCTTGCCAGAGAGCTGAACATAGTTGAAGATGCAAATGGAAAATCAGTGTAAGGAGTGGTTTTGGAATGTACTCTATATTCTGTTCTTTAGTGTTATTGTAAACCACATATAAATGTTCTCAGCAATTGAAATGTGACTGGATCACAGGGCTGCTCTGACATGCTGGAGTCTCACACGGGCCAATTTTTAAATGTACTCAAAATTAACATTTAATTCTACCAACTTCACAGCATTTTCCAGATAGTGTACCTGGCACACCACAACACAGGTCTGCCCTACAGTCAGGAGCAGAAAACAGATACATTCTTTGGGTATCAGTGAATAGCTTTGCAGAGCAATAAAAATATTATTGTACTCTGAGATTAGATATAATTTTACAATGCTTTGATACAACTACATTAATGATCCAGGCTACTAAAGCAGGTTTAAACACGTCCAGTGTTCCCTTTAATTTGTGCTGTCAGAATCTGTCAGTTGCTTAAGAAGAATCAAGTCTAGGATGTGCAGCTCACCACAGTCTGATCCTTTGCACTGCTTGAGGGAGGATGTAGGTCTGTGTCCTTGTGCTAAGCACCCCCCAGTTCTTCACCTTCAGGGGATCCACAGCTTAGTTGAGAGTGTCTCTTAGTGCCAGCTTTTTGGAGAGTGTTCAGGGTGGGCTTAGGGCTGTGCTTATTTATATATAATGAGACTTGGCATATCTTAAATAATTACTCCAAATACCTCTGTACATACTCTAGACGTGAATATTAAGATTTCAGAAGTTCTGAGGAAAAGGTGGGTTTTTAATACTCAATATTTTACAGATGTCATAGACTGCTTTTGTCATTTCTCTCTTAAGCAGACCTCTCTTGTACGGAATTCTCTCTTGTTTCTTACATGGTGATAAAGAAGAAAGTACCCAGAATACCTTTCCAAAAGCATCTTTGCTGACTTATCCAAAGCAGAACCTTGGCAAACCACCTACTGAGAGAAATCAAAAAGGTGAGTGTGGATAGGGGGTCATTTTTGTAGAAGTTTTGTTTGTGACTAAATTTTCTATATGATACACGATTATAACAGCACAAACATGCATATGGACACAGTCTGCCTCCACTGTGCAAGGAATGCTGACACCTCTCGTGAGAAAAATTCTTCAGCAGAATGGTGTTCATACCTCAAAAATTCCATTAAGCTGTTTGACCATACCTGTTGCCTTAAGAAAGCTCCTTCTATACCCAACTCAAGAAAGACCCACCCATGGTGTCTAAAACAACCCATATATGTGCCTTTGTTTAAAGCAATCAACTTACATCAACTCTTATCTCTGCTTCTCTCTGCTGGTATTCTGATGGGGTGGTAAATGCAGCATACAGATCTGATTGCTTTCAGAGGTGCTTAATTGGCCTTCAAATGTGTCAGTAGTAGAACCTCTCTTAAATGGGAATGTGTTTTATTTAAGGAGCAGACATTTTTAAAAATTGCAGACAGACAAATTCATCACATTTCTCAACAGTACAAGGTGCTATGGACACTCCTGTTACTCTGTGGTAGCTGTAGCTACTTCTTGGTTACTGGAATGAAGGGAAAAGGATCTAACTGTTTAGCTTTATTCTCTTAAGGCTTTTGGACTCTTGAAAATTGAAACTCATTTAAACTGGATGGCTGTGGTATTCTTAATTGTTTTGCTGCTCTGCAGTTACTGCAAAAGACCAGAAAATACTAATATCCAAATTCTTAGTATCAGAAGGGTCGTCCAGTAAATTCCTTTACTATTTTCCTAAAAGTGAAACTGGCCAAATTTTGCTGCCTTATACTATTGCAAATCTTGAATGGGCCAGCTAGAGACAGTCTTATTACATTGGCAATTTAACACAAGAATTTAACCTAAATTCTTTCTAAAGGATGTTCATAGTGGGCCTATCACTTCTGTTCCTCTTTGTTGTAACATACCTCATTTCTATAGAAAGTTCTTAGCTTTTTAGCTGTCAAGTTTTGTAAATGGGCATAAGCCTTATTCTGAAGAAGACATAATTTACATTCTATTGAGTGCAGAAGTTCATTGCTCTAGAATGGAATACTGCTAACTCTTGTTTTTCCTTTCTGGTCTGCTTTTTGACTAGTCACAATTTATACTTCTTAAGAATTACAGAATTATTATCAGAATCATTACAGAATCATTACAGAATGAGAGGGATGATTGGTCCATTTTTTTTCCTTTAAAGACTCTGTTTGGCACATTATAACTACACTTTCTACTGGGAGAATTTATTACTATTGTGTTGGTATTTTCAGCTCTTCCTTTGGTACTAAAAAAATTGACAAATATGAGGCCAGAGATATTACAGACAACTGAAAAGTGTGAGAGAAGCACTTAACACCTTTTCTTCTTCTTCTAACAGTTCAATTAATTAAGAAAATGCTTTGTCCATTCTGCCAGAAGAGGGAGCTGAAGAAATAGAATTTCATACGAAAAACGCTATAAATATCTTTGTTAGAAAATAATTATTCCTATCAGAAGTTTCTCCATTCAAATTCAGTGGATGGAAGAGTTGCTTTTAAACTATAACTTTTGTTCCTCAGTTCTGAAATTGACTCTCTGCAGGGTCACGTTACTGTGTTGACAGGGATTTAAATTGATAAGTGTTAGTTACAAAATCAGGATTAATCATAAGACATGGCAACACAATGCTTTTGGAGCTGAACAAAAATATGACAGTTTTAAGGCTTTTAATTTTAAGTAACCACAGTTTGAAATTACTTTCTGTTGGTGGGATGTGTAAGTGGAGACCTAAACAGAGTGGGTTTAAAATACTAATTATCTAGCTATTTTAATTAGGCTGCATATTAAGGTAATCAAGTCCATTTATAAACTCAACCCTCAAAGTCTCATATTTTAACATCTAACTTGCTTTTCATATCAGAAATTATCTTGCTTATTTAGTTGAATTAATATTCCAATAACTGGTATGCAGACTGGGAATTCTGATAAAACATGGAATCTGGTGTTTGCCTTACTTCATTCACTAGAGCCGAGTTGAAGTTGTCTGAAATCCAGTCTTCAGCAATGCAAAGCTCTTACCTCACACACTTCCCAGGAAAAATATATTTGTAAAATTCTCATTTCTGGTGATGATATTCTATATCAAAGTTGATGGTAGTAGAAAACAGGACCTTTTGATCTATTGGCTCTCCAAGTGTCTGAGAATACTTATGTTTGTTTTTCATTTTCAGATAGAATTCCAGAACCAGGAAGGATGGCTGGCACAAGCACTGAAGAACCCCTCATTTTACAAAATATACACAGATGACACATTTCGTGTGCTAATTTCTCATGGAAAATTCTGTATGAGTTCATTTAGGAAATTATTCTTTGTATAAGTTTCCCAATATATCCAAGGGGACCATTTCAGCTTGTTTGATATACCCACGAGACAAGATGATGGGGTCATACTTATGGTCAGTGTCAAAAATATTAGCAAAGGCTCTGTTCCTCCAGTTTTGATAGTGGGAAAACTGTACATGAAAATAGATAAGTGAATTTGGCCTAATTATACTAAAATATTAAAAATTTATCAGAAAACTTAAGATTTTTGTGCTTTCTGTACTGTATTACATCTTTGTGTATCTTTCCTGGGGTTTTTTAGTAGAATTTTTCAGTTTTATTGTGTGGTGTTTTGAAAGTGTTCAAACTACATGTTTTAATCATTCTTCTATAAGAAATTGCTACTTTCAAATAAGTAATGCAAGATAATTTTGAATAGAAAAGTGCTTTAGAAGAATAGATGTTTTTAATTCTCCGGAAATGAGGACTATATTTATCTTCATGCCAACAAACAAATGAGGGTAAGTCTTTTCCATCTGGACTTGCTATAAATTGTACAGTGTAACACTGAGTATATGGGAGGGAGAAGAATTTCTGGGGTTTTTTCCAAACAACATGAAACTCTAAGTGAGGCAAAGCTAAAAATAGGTTGATAATAGATTACTGATTCCCAGAACTGGCTGAGGTATTTACATCTTTTTCTCCACTCATTTTAACAAAATCTATAGATGTTTATGTTTCCAGTGGTACAGAGAGAAGTTTTGTCTAAGTTTTTAGGGTTGCCTTTTTAAAAATCTTAGTTGTTAGATAGCTGGCTTTCTAAGTGGGGGAAAAAGAGGAAGGGAACTCACTGTTTGTGAATTTAAGTGAAAGGATCCTAAATTGTACAGACAGCACAGTTTTGCCTTCATCTTGACTTGACCCAGTTAGCATTGCAGGTATTTTAATTTTTTTTTAAGCAGCCTAGCCTCTACTCCAGTGTGAAACTGTAGAGAAACACATTGAAAGGGGAAGTTACATTTATCCATTTCAAGCCTCAGCAGTGAGCTCATCCCCTTCTTCTGAAGGGCAATGCTGCCAGCTCCCCATTTGCTGATTTAGTAAGTATCTCAGAACTGTTTCCAAGAGGGGAGGACACGTGTTTGCAAATACACCTCAGTCAAACCCATCTTTTAAGTCTTCTGTAGCTTTGCATCAATTATAATTGACCATTAAGCCAAGCAAAGGAATTTATCTCTGTACCCTCACTGTTAGCTCTGTGCTGGCACCACTGTCAGGTTCAACTACTTGGCTGAAAAGCTGTCTGTGTAAAACCAACCACTGTGGGATTCTGCCTCATTACTGGGGTCTTTCCTGCAACATCAATGTAAATATTCACAATCACTGATCTCTCAATTTCTCTGTGTAAAAATACAGTAGGAAAATGGTCTTCTAAGCTGTTACTGGCAAATTCCCTTCATTTTGGAATGAGCTGAGAGTGTCTCTACAGAAAGTTGCAAAAACAAACTTATTAAAAATGCAGATACAATTGCTCTGGCTAAAGAAATACCTGCGTTTTTTAACTTTGGTTTTCCAGAGGTTAAATGCTAGGTCCCTGCTTCTCTAAAGCCAGTGGATCAAATAATTTCATTTATTTGGAATCTGGCTTGTCTTTTAAAGGGCAAGGAAAAGGGCTCTTGGAAGCACAAAAGCTCTTGCCTCTTATGCTATGCAAATCTTCCAGTGTAACCAAAGCCATTGCATCTGCTTTCTGTCTTCCCACCACACATCATACAGAAGTGGCCCAGGTGCCATGGAGGTCCCTGGGAAATTGATTTTTAGTGGTAGAAATCAAATGAAACTCCAGTTCTGGTAGAAGAAGTCAAGGGGTTTGGTACTGGCCCTTCCCTGTGCATGCAGCTGAGCAGGCTTGTGGTTTCCACAGCTACGAAAGCAGAGATGTTGCAAGGGTGTCCTTCACTGAGCTTTGAGATAAAGCTGTATATCTGAAATCAGAGTAGAAACCTGCCTCAGACAGGAGGGAATCTCACAGTTATTTTCTTTGGAGATTGCAACTTTGGCCCATTATCAGGACCCTGCACTGGTTTGGGAGGTGGGAGTCAGCCTGTTTGCTTTCAGTGCAATGTGTCTTTCATGTGATTTTCCAATACCCTCACAGTTCAAATTTGGGCTTTTGGAATAGTCTCTTGTTTTGAAATAAAGTCATTGTATGAGCAAAGTAAAATAAAATTAAATTGTCTTTCCAGTGATACTTATATCTGAGTCTCTGAAATATGTCTATGAAAATATACTGGGGTAATTACATTATTAATGCTCTGGCATTTATCCTAAGCATTGCATGAAATACAAGAGCATTTCAAGATGCAGACAAGTAGCAAGCCCTCTTAATGTGAGGCAGCCTCACTTGTTTTGTTAACAGAGGAAGAAGAATTGTAAAGCTTGTGCATTATGGCTGCACTCTCAAAAAATAATTCCTTAAAAGTTTAAACTAAGCCAAGTCAATATTAAGATGAAAATAATTCACAATCCTAGAGTCAGGTTCAGGTTTAGGTAAAATTGCCATTTGTGTGAGCATGCACAAAAATTATTTTCTCAAATAATTTAAGAAGCTGTGACATCTTGAATTAACTGCCCTTCTTTCTACTTATAATGAAAAAAGATGCAAGTATGTTTGGAGGTCTTAGTGAGCAAAATGCGTTACAGAATTTTAGTGGACAAACAGAGACTGAGAGACTGTTGGGGAATTACATTAAAAGAAGCTGTTCTTTGTCCAAGCATGGTATCACAAGTGAAGATGACAAGGGGCCAGTGGAGTTTGGTGTGGATATCAGATCTGGAAAGCATTTTGGAAGAACGTAACCCACGAGCTTGAAAAAAAGCCCTCCAGTTCCTTAAAACCAAATTTTTGCTCTCCTCTAAGATCAAAGGAAACTGTTTATAGACTGAGCTGTATCAGTGCTGTTTCAGAGGTATTAGTTTCTGTCATGCACAAGGGAATTATTTTTTTAAAGGTTTATCATTGCACTCCAAGGACTTGGTTACACTTTCCTTCCTGAGGGCTTCTTGTATCAAGCCTATTCTCAGTGTCAGTTACCAGTTTTCCAGAAGAGTGATTATCATTGGGTGATTATGCCCTAAGAAAAGAATCCCCAAAATATTTGTTCACACCTGTAAGGGTGTAAAGGCACCGTTTCAGAAGCAGCTGGTGTCAAACCGATTGAAAACGGACCTGTGTGCTGCACATACTGCACTTGACCTGCAGCCACCATTATGCACAAAGCTTAACATGAAGCAGTTGGTGACTATTTCACCTCATTGTTCATTGGGATGCAGGTTGTCCCTCCTGTTGCAAGAGAACCATTTAACATACCTGGTAACTCACCACTCTGTTCCAATTATGTATGCCAGCTCAGGAAAACATTGCTGGTAAACTTAGGTAAAAACTTGATTAAACAAAAAACAAACAAAAAAAAACCTGCTTACCTGGCACACATTATTGCACAAACTGACATCACCATCCATGCTTTTCTTTTTTCCTTTTGTATTCAGATTACACCTTGGTAAGGCCACTCAAATTCCTTTCTTTCTCAAGTCCTCTTTTTTCTCAAGTACCATATTTAGAGTCCAAATTCAGCCAGGAGATATTTACAGGCAGACTGCTCAATATTTTATTTTTCCTAGAAAAGTAATAAAAACACATAAATAAATGTTTGATGTTTTGTTTTGAATAAAGTTTATTTTGTTGTCACAAAATCATCATCCACTGGGAATCCACAGCTTTAATTCTGAGACAGCTTTGGTATAAAAATAATACCACAGTATTTAGGAAAGTCCAAGCAGGCTATTACATTAGCATAATCTTGCATTCACTTTTAACTGAACGTCGGAAGCCAGGCTGATCTGTATCAGTTCCTATTGCACATGGCTCAATAGTGCAACTGTTTCAGTCCCAGCAGCAGTATTTTTTAGACTTTCCAGCTCCATTTAATGTCACATAATATATCACCCTCTACTACTGCCTCTGTTAAATACACTACTTGGGCAGCAAGCCCGCGGGTGCACATGCAGTGGTTTGCAAACCAGCCAGAATAATTTCCACTCCTTTTTAAGCTACTATGAAAATGTGCCTGGTTTTATGAAACAGCTGCATGGGTTTAAAAGGAACATCTTAGGATACTGTGATGGATGTTGAAATGATCATACCTTTCAGAGGATCCCTTTGCATTTCATTAATTTATATTAATTGTATTCCTATTTAAAAGCTAAGCTTGCAACCAAGAAACTGAAAAAAAAAAAAAAAAAAAAGTTTGAACTACATGGTGAGGAACTTTCTGCTAACAAGGGCAAGTATCTTGAATTTACCTCCTGGTGATCATTTCCCCTGGCTTTGCTCCAACAAAGTGACACATGCATGAGTCTGATATGACATTGCTGCCTTTCAGCTCCTGGAAGGGCTTCCCAGGGCTGGGTGGCAGCCCTGCACCTCAGCAGACACTTACCTTCCATCTGGGGGACAGAGGCAATTCGTTGCCACCACCTTCCCCCTGGCCCTTTACCACTGCCTCATTCACCACCACCAATTCCCTCCTCAGATCAGTGGGAAGCTGGCAGTGGGATATTGTCTGAGACCCCCCTGTGGAAGGACAGGCTGCACCTGCTGGAAATGTGCAACCGTGCTGGCAATTTTGGTCTCTTCCAGCTAAAGCCTGAACACGAGACCATACCTGGTATTTCTGAAATGTTTCAGGGACAAAACTCCAAGGCTCTTCCTCCTTCTCCTTTCCCTAAATTTGTTCACCATGAGCCAGAGCTAGAAAAAGGGGCTACAGTAGGTCTGTCATAGTGGCAAGCACTGGTACTCTGACCAAGTGACAGCAAAGGTTTTCAGTCTAGCTTCCCTTCACAAGTATTTTTTTAAGATGCTGAGACCAGTAAGCCTCATCCATCTTCCTCAGAGGGGTTTAGTTTCCAGAGAAGAGAGGTCTGTTGATGTCGAGAAATTATTTCACCCAGGTCTGTGCTCTGATCCTCTGGGTATACACCATATTTAGTCTGCTGCTGAGAGGGGGTTGTTTCGGTATTTTGTATTTGGCACGTTGATGGGAATTCCTAGAGGATCCTAGCTTTCCCTTTTTGGGATGTCTCAATCCACAGGTCCTACTGCACAAGGCTGTTGGCTACTAGCAGGGGAAGGAGGGGGGACAGCTGGGGACTGAAGGTTTGGGAGGTATGAGGGATGTTTGACAAGGACCAGATCACTTCCTAATCCCTGCAGGTCTGGCTCCCAGTGCCCTGTCCTCCTCTCCCACCCAGCACATGGTGCCTGCCCCCTGTTCTTTCCATTGCATCCTGGGGACTATTCCCCCTCAGCTATTTATCATTTTTCTGCTTCCTTTTATGGAGAGAGGGATGTATTTCTTATACGTGAAAAAGTATTTACAGTCCTTTCTCAGGAATTAAGCTGGGCACTGAACTGCAAAAGAAACTTGGGTAAATCCTCTGGGGAGGTGGGAAATGACCCTATTGTTCCCATGGGGCAAAAGAGGCTTCAACCAGCCCCAGGCTCCAAATGTCACATAAACACAGGAGACCTAGAGCAACCTCCACCCCCATGTCCCTGCTCTTAGGAATAGCTGTCCTCTCCCAAGCAGCCCCTGAACTCAGGGACTTATCTTAGCTCACTGAGGGTGAGTGGGAAAACTTCTTGTGCCACACAGATCTGTGATTTGCCCTCTTCTCCTTGTCAGGGGTCCACAAAGAACAAGGATGCTGCCAAGGCAGGAAGGAGTTAAAAGGTCCATTTGGTTGGCAAAACACCCTAGGAAAAATCAAAACTACCAAACTTGTGAGCTAGGGGCACCCCTTTCATGCCTTTCCTAAGTCAGAACCAGCCCGCTTCCCTAAAGAGCAGCTGAGGGCAGGGGCTGCAGCCCAGGGTTAGGCCCTGCTGGGAATGAGGTCCTTGGCTCAGGCTGGTTTTTTTTAACCCAGGTATTGAGAGGATTTTCCAGCAGGACGTGGTTTCCAGGGCCCCTCCCCACTGACAAGATTCTCCTCCTCTATATAGGGAGGCTGCAAAGGCGGGGAGGACTTGGACTGTCCCAGCTGGTGGCTGTACAGGTTCCCGGTTCTCCACTCTGCTCTGCTCCCCCCATCGGACACTGTGAGTACCTCGGGGTCCCTGCTGGGGATGGGGTGGGGGCTTGCTGTGCTTTGGGATGGAGCAGTTGCTTTGCAAACACATTCAGTGAATTAACCTGCAGATTGTGTAGAAATTAGAAATAGGAACAGACCTATCAGACACTCTCAAATGGTTTATCCCAATCTGTGTGTTACTGATCGGTTTCTGTTTAGAATGAGCTGGAGACCACACACATTTGAAAGCCTGCACAGATGCTCTAGCTCTTTCCTTAGTCACTTCTAACACTGCTAGTGCAAAATTGAGCCCTCGAGATGCTGGGTGCAGGACATGAGTTGTGCTCCAAGCCAGTGGCAACGCAGCTCACAAGGTGCTGGTGCTGCCGGGTGGTGGCAGGTACTGGCTCCAACTGAGCATCACATGTGCCATCAGTAAAGAAGAAACCTGGCAGCCTGAGCTCCTGGTCTTCTTCAGGTACTTCTACATTTTCAGTGCTTATAAGGAAACTTAGGGCTCTTCCCATGATCTTTAAATAAATTATACTAAAATAAAATAAAATAATTAGTTTGTCAATTCCTTGTTCTTTAAAAACAGGAAAAAATGCTTAAGTAGTAGAAGAAGAAAAGGAAAAAAAAATTATGCCTTACCATTACATATGTATGTTTTCATATACTGGAAATAAAGTTTAAGCAAAAATAATCTGATAATTTTCTGACCTACGCAAATTCGATTACCTTCAAAAGTAACATGCCTTTTTTAAAAGGGAAAACAGAGCATCAAACTTGTAACTTTTTTTACTCAAGGTATTTTGTTAAAGAGGACAGTAGATGGCAGCATAGGAAGCGGCTTCAGTGTCATCCCAGCAGTTCACTGCCTTCACATGCACAGAAATATATATATGTACACATAGCTAAATATTGATATGTACTTAAGATGTGTCATTAATAAGCCATACGAGATATTTAAATGTAAAGGAGTATATGCATAAATATAAGGGAAATCAAATGTTTGCCATTATCATCTAATAGATAGATCTTAATAAAATCTTTTCTAAAGTGCACTTGCTCAAGAACAAGCCTACTTGTTTTCACTCTTTCCCTCGAAGCCTTGCAGCTTGGAACAAGATGCTGGGCACAGACTGACTGCTGAACTCCCAAAGTTCCCAGTTCCCCCAAGCCACCAACACAGAGGTGAAAACGATGAACCCCCAGAGAGCAAAGTGCTTGATTACTTAATCACTTGAGTTTCATACTCCTCTGTCTGTATTTGCTTAGATGTAAACAATGATTTTTATTATCTCCTTTGCAATTGACACACCAGTCCCTAAAAGGTATTTGTTTTGAATTTGTTATCATTACATTTTTGTGGAACAGCTCCTATTGAAAAGAACATCACCAAATATGGTAGCATGCACAGATGTGTGCAGAGGATCCCAATTCTTTCTAATTCACTGAGACGTTTTAGTTGCAAATCTGTTGGCTTTTCTTTTAAGTACGTTAATTTTAGAAGAAGCCAAGAGCTAGAGAAAGCTTTCCAACTTATCCAAAACTTTCCAACTTATCCAAAGTCCCATTAAAATGTGGGTTATTTATGAATTCTAATGAACACACAGAATCTGATTTTCTTAATAGAATGACATCTGGGGATATGTGGAATAGCTGATATTTTTCAGATAAATGGAATCTATGCCCATATGATACAATTCAAGTGTTTTTTTCCTTCTTTAATTTTTACAGTTTTTAACACAGGTAGTTCTGTGCCAATTTCTTTGGAGTATTAAAAGAGCTATTAAGTGTTTAAGCAGAGTTATGTAGTAACTTGAATTAGTAGAGATGAGAAGACCTAATAGGAGACCAAGGCACTTACAAACGTTTTGATTTAAACACACGGAGAAGGAATTAAACAAACAAACCAAAACCACAAAAATCCAGCCCTGTGAAATGAATGAAAAAGTTATTTCTTAAAATACAGACTTTCCCTCTTCCATGGCTGAACAACTATCTACTAGTTCTGATGATATCTCCATGTTCAGATGAAAATGTCCATTATGAAAGTAAGGATTTGAGGGGTGGGGTGCCAGTGACCAGCAGGGAGAAGTGAAAGGCAAGGAGGGACTGGTACCAATGCTTGTGACAAAGCTATCTGTACTGGGGAACCAGTTCCCAAATGAGGATCACAACATTAGGATTCACTCCTAGATTTTTTTTTCAGGCAATGCTCAGCTGGGCGATTCAGTGAAGTACTGGAAAAGTGAAAGATAACCACCCTGGAAAGAACCTAGTCAAGAAGTACTGTAGCCAAAGAAATGTAGTTTGTCTAGCAGCAGGTTACTGCTGCATTAATCCATCAGAAACAACTTATGAGAGAGAGCAGGACTTGTTTTCTGAAAATAATTCACGTACTGGGTTACATGTTCCTCTGTTCTAATAATTATTCCCTGTACGCCTGTGATAAGCTTTTGTTCTGACATGCACATCCTGCAGAGGAAGGGAGAAGTGTCATTTATCTTCTCATTAGAAGAAAAGCAGTCCCTCTAAGCTCTGACCCAGGAGGCAATTCTGCTTGGCCAATAGCCTTTTAATTATAGTGCACTTCCTGGAGATACTTATACTTTGTCCTTGGAATAATATACTCAGGATAAACCACTTGTAAAGACAGCATTCAACTTCTGTTACTGATGTGATAAGGGAAAAGACAGTGAAGATCAGACAGATACATCTGCATTGGGACAGCAGAAGGAGGACTTGAAAGCAAGCTGTGAAAGCAGTGTGTCTGTGTGTACATACACATTAGGGCTCCAGACAAGTATAACAGATGGATCCAGAGGCACATTTATAAGGCAAGCAACTCGATATCATTGGTATTTTTGTGACTGCTTTTCCTCCCTGTTCCTTCTTCCTTCCTCAGGATAGCTCACCTCTGTGTATAAAAGTATTTACTCTTGTTTGTGACAGAGGTTATCATCTACCTAAAAGAATGGACAACAACCTTTTAACCAGCAATAAGATACTGGTCTCCACTTTTCTCTGTCAGCCCTACAGATAAAAACCAGGAACTGGTCAAGGGGTAAAATTTGCCTTCTCAGGGAATGTTCTTGGTAGGCAGTAATGACTCCCCAGTATCAATCATATGCTGAAACAGAGCAGTTTGGTCTTGATCAGAGATGGATCATAAGGTTTACTGCAAATTATTAATCAGAAAACTTCAGCAGCTCATTAGTTCAGTGCACAGCACCTCACTATGAAACATCTATTTGAGTTTGTGGAGCTTGCCTTCTATCCCTTCCATTTAGAAACCTTCCTTTAATATGAATGTTTTAATTAATATTCATTAAGTTACACAACCATTAATATTTATTAATTCACACTTCATAACTACATCTCCTTTTTTACTCCTGTGGTACTCAGCTGCTAGTCAAACTTGAGCCTCAGATTCAAGGATCAGTCATGAAAAGTTCTTTTTAACAGGAATCTGTGTTTTCTCCTCATTGTGTTTCAGAGGAGTGACGAGATCCAGCTCAGACTGTCTATTCCCTATTTCTTGTAGGGGGTTTATTCTTACCATGTCTAAATTAGTCAAACATAGCACTTGGATCTAGTGAATAAAAACTTGTCTTTCCAAACTCAGCAGTCTAGGCTACCTGTTACACCTTCAACCTTATCTCCCTTTCAAAAAGACTGAATTGAAACAACAAGGTGCAGAAAGTTTTATGTGCAGGAAGAAGGAAGAGAATGTAGCAGAACACAGACCAGCTCTCAGTTTCATGCTGTAATCTGTGGGAGAGGTCTTTGACTTAGCATGTAGCAAGGTAAGGAACTTCCCCTGGGTCCTTGGGCAACAAAACAGCAAAGAACCTCTGGGTCATCCCACTGGTGACATGCTTTGTAGAAGGCTAACAGTTTTTAGCTTTGGTTGGGTTTTTTGGGGTAGAATGTCAGGGTGATTTGGCTGTCTGGTTTCCATCACCATCATTTATGGGCAGTGTCAGAGCAGCAAGATCTGACTCTGAATCTCAGCTCTAAATTTCAGTCTAATTTTTGGTGTTTCTGATAGCCAAATGTATATATATATATATATATATATATACACCAAATTCCTATTGATTTGAATATCCTATCACTTGGCACTTTAGCCATGGGCAGCACAATCCAACCCTTCTGATGCTTCAGGATGACGATACAGCTCTGTCTTTTGGACCTAAGAGGGACTGAAATCCTCCCACTTCATTGGTGCAGCAGTTCCTCCCAGGCTGCTGGGCAGTGGGATGGAGAACGTGCCTTGCCCATTGCTACCACAGCATGTGGAGAGAGGCCATGGCAGGTCCCTGCTGTTCCCCAAGCCTCTGGCTCCTGGACCAACAGCCCAGGGCTCTGTTCCCCTGTCCAGCCAGCTTCAGCCTGTGGCCGCCAGCTGGAAAGCTCAGCTGGAGAGAATACCATCTCCATTATTGGAACTGTGCAGCTCTACCAGCCCTCTTGGCAACGAGGAAACATTTTCTGTCTTGATCTGCACAGAGGTCAAATAGTTTCCTCTTGCAGCTCTCTTCCAAGAATCCCCTGGGAGCAAGTGAAGGGCCACATCCTACAGTGCTCCCTGGCAGAGAGGGGGTGGTGGTGAACGCACAGAGCTGAGCTGTTAGGGTCTCCCTCCCCTTCACCCAAACCACAGGGAACCTGCATGGACAACCTGGCTGAATTTCCCTGTTGAGGATTTCAAGGCAAGCCTGGTGGCTCTGGAACAAGCACACCTAGAGGAAAGCTGTTGGGGTTTTTTCAGATGAAAGAACTGTCAAGGGAGTTTCAAGAGCTGGAGCGACTAATTTCCCCTGAATTTCAGTGGGACATCATCTAACCCTCTTAGGCACCTCTAAAATCCTAGTTTTGTTTTTAAGCTTTATGTCACCTTCTGCACGATCCATGTTTCTTCCTCAGACCCCTCACACAGTCTGGCATTGCTGAAAAACAGTAATCTGTGGGAAGGCTATTGGGACAAATATTTGGAAAACAATCTCTGAAACTCCCAGAGCACAGGGTGTCCATTTGACTACATTCCGCAGGGCTTGGTCGTTGCAATTCTGCTTATGGGTTCATTGCTGACATGTTTCGCAGTCAGTTCTCCAAATTCCCTCAAGATTCACATTTGTTTGAAGGCTGTAAATATTGAATTTATTCTCAATAAGGAAATGAAAGAGCCTCGTCTCCTGGAGATGCTTTTCTTGGGCACAGACTCTTCCCTGCTCCCCGCTCTAGCTCCTCCTCAGCTCCCCTCTCTGCTCCACTGCATGGAAGCTTTCCTGATGAGCACTCTTTCCCTGCCCTGTAGCAAACCACAAGAAGTCCTTTGTTTACTCCTTTCCTCATTTAGAGATGCCTGTCCCACGGGGCTGAGCAGAACACTTACAAAAACTTCAGCATTATCAGCAAAGCTCTTGGCAGCTACATCCTAACCTCCAGTATCCAGAGCAGGAAAGAAGGTGCCTCCTCCCTCTCAAACACAGAGCAAAGCAGCCAAAACCCCCCACAGGGCTCTCAGCTGCAGAGTAGACACATTGGTCTGCTTCATCCAAGTGCAACTGTACAATGCTGTTTTATCCATGTGCAACTGGATGACACAGATGGATCCTCCTAATTTGAGCAGCAAGTAGATGATGTTCAGAGGATCTAAAACTGACGCAATTCCCAGACTTGTTTTCTTTCTTTTCTCTCTCCTGTGGTAGACATTTACTCTTTGTAAATGATCAGCTCCCGCTGTCTGAACCATAGACAGGGGATAAATCTAAATCACTTCTTCTCCAGAAGTAGTGGTAATTTTTTTTTTTACATTTTGTCTTTTGACCTTTTCTTAATTTTATACTTCTCCAAATGACATGGTATTAGACTGATTGGAAATAGCCCCTTGCAAAAGAAGTGTGATTCTGTCTTTCCTGGGACACAGCCTAGGAACTGTTCTACTAATTCCTTCCAGTGTATTCCTGAAATACACTGGTATTTCAGTATCCACCAAACAGTATTTGGGTGATAAGAATTTTTTAATGTATCTGAAGTAAGTTAACTTTGTGATGGGCAAGAGATGAGACTGCAGGAAGCAGTTCAATGGCAGTCCTGGTGCATCCCTAACAGCCTCATTGCACAGACATTCGTTATGCCACAGAACATAAACAAAATCAAGCAATAAGCTCAAGTGTCCTCGTTTGTTTTAGTGCATAAAGCTTTTGATTTAGATAATGTCAGACACTGTAACAGATATTTTAAGGTATCTAAAATGGCAGCCAAAAGTAACTGCACAGAAATACGAGATATGAAACAGCACCTATAGTTCTTTGGGTCTGCTGCATGACAGATCTAACAAACATGTTTTGCCTGGAACATCTCTGTATTTGCCTTCTTTTAAAGCAGAATATTTTGCTTCCCCAACAGGTGTCTACTGAGTAAAAATGGCTCACAAATCTCTCAGCGATGATGAGAAATTCCTCTTTGTGGACAAAAACTTCACTAACAACCCACTTGCCCAGGCTGACTGGTCAGCAAAGAAACTGGTTTGGATTCCATCAGAGAAACATGGATTTGAAGCAGCAAGTATCAAGGAAGAGAAAGGGGATGAGGTGACAGTTGAACTGACAGAAAATGGAAAGAAAGTGACACTGAGCAAGGATGACATCCAGAAGATGAACCCTCCAAAGTTCTCCAAAGTGGAGGACATGGCAGAGCTGACTTGCCTCAATGAAGCTTCAGTGCTGCACAATCTAAGGGAGAGATACTTCTCAGGTTTAATTTATGTAAGTACAACCAAACATGAACATCACATTTCCTATTGCATCCTACCATGTCCCATCACAAAGGAGGTGGATCCCTGTCTCTGTCAGGGATATATACAGATATATACAGGGATATATACAATCCACTGTCAAGGATATATACAGCAGATGTACTTGCACTGCTATGCAAGTACTCTCTCCTCAGAAGTGACTTTTGAATGTCCCACATAAACCTGAACAAGTTTCTAGCAACTTGCAAGATGAACATACAGATAAGCCACATCATGCAGTCTTTTCCCAGTCAAAACTCCCTCTAACAAATTCTGGTTTGGTGGGTGCTTCAGTAAAACCTTACATTTGAATAAATGGATAAACCCATTGGAATTCAAGTAAGAATACTTACATGCTCCAGTGTGTTACAGAACCAAAGTCATGCATTCACTAAAACCCTTTTTATTTTCCTGTGTTGATCAACTTAGGATCAGATCAACAGATCAGACAAGCCTGGAAAAATTATAATCTTTGCTATGTTCCTGTGAATTTTGGCCAGGATTATTTTATCTTCCAGTCCACACAAGTGTATTAAGACAAGGACACTACGAACCCCTCTCATCTATCTGCACAAACAGTAGACAAAGTGCACAGTAAGAAAGCCTGGAAACTTTCCATGGAATTTAGCAGAGAATCTTTGGGTTGACATGGAGGATCCCTACACTGTGCTGCAGAAAAGTAATTTACTTTTTCAGTCCATGAAAACTTTACTTGTGTGACAGACCACTGCTGCGTGAAAGAAAATGCAGAGCTTAAGTAACAAGGTTTTAGAAGCAGGAGTAGAGCTGTCATAATTAAGATGAGCAATGCTAGATTGTAGAGTAGGAAATGAAGCAAAAAATACAATAGTTATATATAACTCAACAAAGGAACTATTTAACAGTTATGCAAAACTTCAAAGAGCCAAACTCAAGATCTTTCCTTCAGTAATGTACTAAAATGCACATCATCAAGATTCCCAACCGAAATGAGACTTGTCAGCTTTTCAATGTTTGAGTTTATTTGATTATAAGTTTGCAGGTGAACCTATGGACCTATGTGCTATTATACCAGAATATGCAGCATTACTGACTAAAATGGAATTTGTCTCAAAATGTTCTGCATGGTTGCAATATCCAAGTCAAATTACTAGCAGAACAGTGGGATAAAACATATGGGGTTTATTTATTTGTTGTTCTCAGCAACACCCTACATAGATGTCCCAGGATTTCTGATGTTTACTGTGTATTTTTTGTGGAATTTTCCTTTTCTTCAGGAAGAGGAAATTGATTTCAAAAGTGGATAATGCAATTAGAAATTAATGGATTTTTCATGGAGACAGAGATTAAAGTGTATTAAGTTTTCTTTCTCAAAAGACCATCTTTTAGAAGGTGGTAGTTATAAAGAAAATTTGTTTACTTGTATTACAACAAGTTATCAGTATTTTCAGTAACCAAAAACTGCTTAAAATTGTCCAGCTTTACACACTGCTGTCTTACTAGATACTGTTATAACTTTAAAAGAAATTAAATAAATAGGGGCCACCTAAACAGAATTTGAGATTTTGTTCTCATCCACTTGCAAAACTAACTTTAAACACCCATCTCCTGGCTTTCCCATGCAATGCTTACATCGCATGTGATGTGGGCCTTTGAGTCCCACACATATAAAAGAAAACATGAAGGTAACATTTTTCTCATTAGAGATTTCCCAAGTTGGAAATTAATTCTCCTATCATTTTATTTACTTGGTTGGGAATTATCAGTTGAGTGGGTCCACTAAATCCGTTTCTACTGAAAATAATAGCCTAGCTATCCTTCCCTTAAGAGCCCTGGTAGTCATTCTAGAATGAAAAAAATGACACTTTTCAATTATACTCTCCCTACAGCACTGAAGTTCATTTTGACACAAGTAATCATGGTTTCATTCTGAACTCCAGTGTCAATGAACATCCTGCACAGTAATTATCCACCTTCCACATCAAGGGCTTTCACTTGGGGATATTAAAAACTGGCAAGGATCTTGAGGTTGATTGTCTGGTTACCTGACTTGAGACCATGGAAACACAGTCACAGTCATGGTTGGAGAGGTCCATATCACCACCCAGAGCACTCCAGATGTTCTGCCTAGCATGGAGCACCCAACCTGCTCCTCACTGCTGGAGCCTGCTGGTTGCTCTCACCGTGTTTGCTGAATACCATATAAAGAGCTGAGGCTGTTCCGAGATCATGTTGTGCCATTTCCTATTATGGTCAGGAAAGGGAAATCCCTGTGCCCAGAGCCAAGCCTCCCAGATGCCATTTTACAGTCCTGCACTGCAGTGCTTCCTCTGGGGGAACTGAGGCAGCCTGAGCCATCCTTGGACACAGCCCTGAGACGAAGGCACAGCAGCAGCTGCAGCCCACAAAGCTCTCATTCACACAGCACTGCAATCAAATAAAAATAAAAGCCCACTTATACCCAAAGAGTATAATTTCATAGTTTTAAAACTAATAGCCACAGGCCAGTTTAAATATCACAATACCCCTGAAATTACAATCTCTGAGTTTGGTAGTTTTTTATTTTGGGGGTTTTATTTTATTTTTAATGAATAACCCTTGCAAACTGCTTACTTTTAGCAACTGTGATACCAAGCTCACCATCTATTATCATACGCTATTATCTCTGCTGCTATCTCAATAGCTGGAGATTTCCAAAATGAAGGAAAAGTAATAAAACCTAAAACAACCTTGATGAACAGCTATTAACTTGTTTAAGTATATATTTTCATATAAATACCTTAATTAAACTGTAAACAGAAACCACATTTTTCCTTAAATTTCTTACAGAAACAGTCATATAGTAAAGGCATGACTTTTCTGGTAAGACATCCATCTGGTACTTGAGTAATTTTTTTCCAAGACTCTCATAAATCATTGCTGTTATATGATGTTCATATAATTTTTTAAAGCCTTCTTCTACCATCAATACAAACTTTTTACTTTAGATTTCTATTCACAAAATTTGACACCTACCTGAGCAGAGGACACGCTCTAGTATGAAAAATGCACATAAAAAAATATTATGAAGTATTACAGTTGTTACATATCACAGTTACATCATAGAAAAGGGTGATTCACTTTGTGCTGAAAATAATAGAAGTAAAGAAGCTCTAACATCAGATAAAAGCACAGAACTCCTATAGATTGCTGAATTTACAAACTTTTCCAGAAGCTTGCTTATTGGAAATTGGAAACCACCCATATATGTACATTCAGAAATTGCTGCTTCATTTGTTACCCTATGCAGAACACAAAAGAGTGATGGCTGCTAAAATCCTGTTAGTTCAATGCAGCTGATGCCTGTGTTTTCCAGACTAGAGATGGCACGTGATACTCATTCTGGTTTTTATCTGAATTTCTTTGCAGACTTATTCAGGACTCTTCTGTGTGGTGATAAATCCATACAAACAGCTGCCCATTTATTCAGAGAAGATTATTGACATGTACAAGGGAAAGAAGAGGCACGAGATGCCACCCCACATCTATGCTATTGCAGACACAGCCTACAGGAGCATGCTGCAAGGTAGGAGAGTTTAATGCTCCACTTCTTAGAAATGTCTGCAAGTGACATGGGAGAAAACACCCTGTAACTCCACATGTACCCCTGCAAGAGGCACAGCCAGAAATGATCTGTTACAGAGCGTGACACAGGCTTTCTAGAAGTTTCAGAGGAATTCTTTGGCAAGAACTGCAGTCCACAAACACTGTGACTCAAAAAGGAAAAACAATCCTTTTACCCATCTGTGTCGAGGCATGTGGGAAGGTTTCAAAGTCAAGCAAATAGTTTTGGCAAATACGGGCATGGAAAATGCTCTCTCTCCACCAGTGGAGACCATTCCAAAGTTAGCTGCTAGCACTGCTGGATCTGTCAGGGTTGCTCCTCTCTTCCTCCCCCAGCAAAGCAAATTCAAGTAATATTTTGGGGCTATCCTCATTGCACTCTAAGGCTTCGGAGCCCTCAACTGAGATGCACTCTGTTTTCTAAAAATCATGGCAATGAGCAGCAATGGGAAGGCAGTCAGGCCCCAACCGGTGCAAGCCAGACTGTCAAAATTCACAGGGCTCTCCTCCTTCTGCAGTCATTCCTGACAGACTAAGGGCTTTTTGCTCTAGGGAAAAAACACAGATTTAGGGATGAAAAAGCTACAGTGATGAACGTATGAGGCTGCAACACCTATGGACTTCAGGGCATGACCAGTTGCATTCTCACAGCAACCTCAGATTCTCTAGGAAACCAAGACTTCACAAAATGCTCTGAAAATTAAATGCC
Source organism: Florisuga fusca (assembly GCA_038090715.1). Lineage (NCBI taxonomy): Eukaryota > Metazoa > Chordata > Aves > Apodiformes > Trochilidae > Florisuga > Florisuga fusca. The sequence goes on from JAAWXA010000038.1 coordinate 4,802,029, forward strand.
CTCCTTAGAGGCTTGGTCCTGCAAGCTGGTAACTTATGTCTCAGCAAGATTCACATGCTCAGCCCTAATGCTTAGGGCTTCCTGGGTTTAGAGCTTACAGATTTAAGGGTTCAGGGTTTATAGCTTTTAGATCTGGGGACAACAATAAGCAGTAACCAGAGATTTTTAGCATCTAGATTATTACCCAGTATTAATTTCATTATAATCATTACATATACACATAGAAGAGTAGACTAGACAAAGTGCTTCCTCAGAATGAAAAAAAGACCTTATACATAGACAGGCTTCTGGGCAGTTTAAATCGTCAAGCCCAGGAAGACTTCTTTTCACTGAAAAAACCAACCAAATCCCTGTCAGTTTGCTACAAGCACTATATGTACAAGCGCACACACACACAAACACAGCAATGGTGATTGATACCAAAGGCATTAAAACAGGCCTTTTCACCTCAAAAAAGTCCTGAGTATTCATATGCACTTTCATGCTACAAAATAATCCAAATAAAAAAATTCTTAGAACTTCTGAAGATTATTTACTGATTTATTTTGATTCCCTAATTATAACGTTCCTAACTTCAGAATCTTACATTTTCAGATACACGAGTATTGGGAATATAGTTAATTTAGTTCTAGATGCAGGACATTAGGTATCTACTTTACAATATCAGCCTCTTTTCTTTCCATGGCTTATATGACATTTCTTTTCTAGAGCTATTTCAGTTTCTTTGTGTGCATTCCAGCAGGCAGAGCTATAGTGCAGCAGGGGGGGGATCAGTAAAACAACCAGAGAAGACATCCTGAAAAAAACCCTCCCTCCTTACTGTAACAAGCAGACTCATTCATGAAGACAGGCATATACTTTAGGACTGAGGGCACAGGTTCTTTTAGAATACAGTGATTCAATAAATACCATAGTTGAGGTACCCACAGTTATAAGAAACTTACTTGGCATAAGCTTATTTTACTAAGTAGCAGTGTCACAGATCTGTCTTCCCAATCATCCCTGAAACTGTTCTGCATCCAGCACGGTGCAGGGCTTTGAGCAGGCCCTGAAGTCAGAGCAGTCTTCTTTCCTCAAACCCTTTAAGTAGCAAGCCTTGCTGAAACTCTTCAATAACCTTTTGGCTCCTGCAGGTGATTAGCAATGTTCTCCTCATTCAGCAGTTAAGAATTCTGCTACCTGCCCCTAAAAATGAGATGGGGAAAACACAACTAGGAAAAGGCTCCAGGCTAGCTGCAGGAAAGACAAAAAGCCCCATACTACCACAGCCCATTCTGAAGCAAGAGAATTATCTTGGCCCAGGATTCAATGGATACATGAGTACATGTATTTTCTGATGAGTACATGTATTTTCTGATGAGTACCTGAGTTTTCTGCTTTATATGAAACTAGGTTCAGCATAGACCATCCTGATCTCAGTAGCATAAAGACCCCTTTCACTCTTCCTCTCTGTCTCCCATCCTTCCTAACATGCTTGCCCAAGGAGTGGAGCCACTGGGGCTGGATTACTTTTCACTGTGGTCATTAACTGCACCTAGAACAACCTGAGTTCAGATGTGACTCCCAGGCTGTGTGCTGGGATGAGGAGGCAGCAAGAATGTATGCTTCTTTATGTTCATTTCATGCTCTAAATAATTTCCTGGCCATACCAACTCCTGGGGAAGCCTGATACCTCATCATTCATGTGTCTCCTTTGCAAATAATTATTGACAGCAGAGAGGTGGGGGAAAGCAAGTAGATTGGAAAGAAAAAGGGATAGATCATCAATTGAATGCTCCTCTTCTTCTCTGCTGTCTCCCATCCTAACCACACGCAGCTGGCATGGCAGCTGGGGAGCAGTCCCACAAGAGTTTGCATCACAAGCCCAGGACACCCACACTTTACTTGCACAATGCCATTTTGGAGTCTTTCCATCTCTGAAGAGGGCCCCAGCTGGTTTTGAAGCTGTGTTTTTGTTTGTAAAAATGCACTTATGTTTTGTGCATAAAACTAAACTGTACCTCAAAATAACTCTACTTATTCAGCCAAATTATATTCACACTGGAGTGGTGAAAGTGGGTGTCAACCTAATTGTGTGTGTGTGCACGTAATGTGTATAGACATAGAGAGCTTCATAGTTTTTTGTAAGCATATGTGCAAATAGTATAAAACCCAAAATTCTTACTCACAAAAACAGAGCAGGGCACTCAATGTTTTCCTTGTGAAATGTCAGTATTGCTCCTTATCTGGAAAACTTGCATAGTTTCTTCTTGCCAAAGTAAAATATATCGTAGATTCATGAGACATTCTGGTACTTCACGACCAGGGCCACTTGGCCAAGAGTAATCAGCTTGTTTATATATCTCAGAGAATCTTTACCTTTCAGTGAATCAAGGCTCAGTGTCTGTAGATTTCTGGTTCTCCTGCAGGCTCATCATCTGGGAATCACAGCCCTTCACATTCTCACCCTCTCCTCTGTTGGCACAAACATCCATTGCTGCACATTGCACTGCTCCTCTGCTTTAGAGACTTGTTGAATGTATTCATTAGGGATGATGTTTAATTCCTATCAAAGCTGTTCTGGTAACAACACTTAGCTATGCTTAGCAGAAATCAGATAATTGGACTTTGTTCCAAAAATGCAGAAAGGCTGACATCTCACAGGACATGGGAATTAACTGAGATTTTGGCTGGTATGAGATAAATTTTCCACTTGTTTCAAGTGGTTCTGAGGACCTAAAACCCTCTTACAGATTACAGTCATGCTGTCTTATGTTCAAATTTGAGTGCTTGTTCCATCTACTGATTACCACATCACAAATGCAGCCTTAGTTGCTGCTCCTGCAGAGCCACCAATGCTCGTTTCCAGCCATAACAAGAATAAACTTTTTCCACTTTAGTTTTCTTTAGCCTAAAAGGCTACATCATATTCCATAAAAGCATTTTGCATGTGCACCTGTCTCCAGAAGTAACCACCCAGAACTGGGCCCTGATTGCTTTTATAGACAAGCTAGATGACTACTGCTGCACTTAGTGACTGTGATCATAAAAACTCACCCTATGCTTCTCTGCTTAACTCCTTCTCCTGTATTTTGGGTGAAGTAGCTCCCCTGTGGTTCAGCTGCTGTACAAAGGGCTCAGCCCCTCCATTCCACCTCTTACATTGCCAGCACCAGACTTCACACAGTTGAGTCGCAAAACTGCTTCAAGTGAAAGCCACCTTTTGCTTTTTGCTGAATTAGTTTTAGGGTGGGTGACCCCTGCCTGGCACCCAGTGTGGCTGTAGAGACATGGGTGGGAGCAGGAAGGAGAGGGCAGTGCAGGCCAGGGAGGAGAAGCTGCAGGTGGGTGGATGACTTCTTGCAGCACTTTCAGCTGCCAGTGATGATGGAGCTGAGACACCAGTCCAGTAAGAATGAGTTGTTCTACTGCATTCTGCCATTTTCCCCGCTCACAGCAAACAGCAAATAGGTGATAAACAATAGAAATGTGACAGGTTATGTCACAGTATTAATAGATACATATAATAGATGCAGATTTTTCATGCGATGATTAGGATTGACTAAGTGCTCTGGCAATAACTCATCATGGAGAAGATATATTACAGCTTTCTGCAGATCCAAGAAGGTTATCTATTTTCTGCAAGGCCATTTTTACTCAGCTTGGGTTAAAGATGGAAAAACAAACAACCTGGTAGTTCCTGGGAGGAATGAGAGGGAAACAGAGTTCCCAAGATTTTAGAAAACAAGGCTGCTGCAAAAAGCCATCTGTTCACTGTGTCCTCTGCACAGAAATGTCCCCTTTAGGCAGTGTAGTTATTAACAAATGTAAAGAAGCAGTAAGTGAGTGTTGGAACACAGTTTCAGTCTGGTTTTTCCTTTTATGGTAAAGCTGACAACTTGTGCTTCGTTGTGATAAACCATCTGATTTTGTTTGTGATTAAGCAGAACTAGCTGGTCTATCACGAACAGAGGGATATATGATACTTACAAACAATCTGGAGGTGTCTGGTGAAAAAGCTAAACAGATTCCAGAAAAAAAAGAAAAAAGAAAAAAAAAAAGAAAAATAAAGAAAAATAAAAAGTCAATTGCAGGTCTAGTGCAAGCTGGTGGGTTTTAGAACGTAAATGTAATCTCTGCTATTGCAAATTGAGGCAAAAACTTAGAAAATGTCCAGAACATCAAATATAGACATACAGGGGGTGAATATGATAATCTTTGTGGTGGTGTCAAATTTTTCAAAAAGGCATTAACCAGAAAGATATTGGAAGCTGGAAGATTTATTTTGTTACTTCTTAACTCCCCAGGAATTATGTTTTATTCATGCAAGTAATTCTCTTCTGGTAGATCTAACCACATAAAGTTGCAGACTCACAAAACAAGGCACAGTATTTTGTATATAGAATAAAATATTTCAGAACAGAAGTAGAAGCAATCAAGCAGGAGAGCCCTTGAAAGTAATGAAGATGAGTATCTGCAGCTTAAGCTATAGCAGAGTAGGATTAGATTTCCTGATACGTTTCATCCTTACCTTTGCAATTTGTTAAAAATGCTGAAGGAGACTGAGTAACATCTGGAATTCTCCTCTCTGAGTGTGCACAGGACAGTTTTTCAGCATGAGGTTTCACAGGACAGGCTGCACAGTTTAGTAATGCAGGAATTAAAACTTTAAGACTTCACATGGGTGCCAGTGATGGAAAGCTTGAAAGAATGCCATGGGGTTGTTCACCTACAGAGAACAGGCAAATCACACAGGTCTAGATCCTGAAAGCCTTTCAGACTACATGAGAAAGCTTAAAGGAAAGAAATAATTTTGATTGTCCTTCCATGAATCCTCTCAAGGGAGCTGCTCTCAGTCAGTCCCAAAGTGCTGCTTCACCACAAGTCATCCTTGGAGACTCAGCAACAGCTTAGAAGTTTGAGTCCTTCCAGGACCAAGGACCCACCATTCCCTCCATTTCCATCTTATTTCCATATCAGCAGGATTTATTCCCTGTACCTGCATGAGGGGCTGGGTTGCTTGAGTCCAAAGAAATTTAGTAATGGGGGGTTGGTTTGCACAGCCTGTCCTCTGTCCCAGAGGGCATTTGGTGCAACTTCTGACTTTCCTAACTCTTCTTCTGCTCCTACATTTCAGCAAAGCCACTCATATCAACGTACTCATGCAAACTCCTGGGGTAGGCCAGTTTATCAGACACCTTCAGGAAGAGTTTTTCACTTAGTGGGGAGCAAAAGAAGGCCAGCAATGGGCAGCAAAGAGTAATGAGAAAATACTTGGCTTAGAGGAGGGCAAATTTTTCTAATGTTCCCTGAGCTCAGAAATTCCACTGGCAACTCTGTATCAAGAAGTCACTTTTATTTTCTTGATGGTATTTATGGGTTTGTGATGCAATATCAATATATGCCCATGGTTTCTATTTACACAACAGTTTATTTTTAGCAAAAATTCTACCGTGTTCTCACTTTTTTTAACTTAAAAGAAAGCCTGGTTTCGTATCCTGCAGTGAAAAATAAACATGGCTCACAGCTCCTCTCCTCCCAAATGTTTATGTGGAAGAGTCCTGCTGTGCTGATTGCTGACAAACGCCTCCATGAGAAATGTAACGACCCATTCTGTACCAGTTTACCAAATTTACCAGCAGTTAAGTTGAATCATTTACTGTGTGAGTGATCAATAAAGCAGTTAATGTTGTAGCTATTGAGGATCTGGAAGTAAAGCAGTTGGTTGTTATAAATCAAAGCCATAGCAGAATCCTCTACTGCTTTTCCTAGGCTGGCTGTAGTCCAGGCAGCAATTACAGCTTGCAAGCTTAAAAGGTTGAATTTATTTCTGTTATCTTTACACAGTTCAAAAAGCTTGTTTATCTCGTGGTATCTACTGCATTCAGGGTCAGTGACATGGGTGAGCAATCAGATTGGTAGCCCTACAAGCCCTCCCACATGCTGAATAAAAGGAGGAAGGGAGTCATGTCTTCAACTCTGACCAGAGGCCCCACTTGTCCAATGTTAGCATCTGACAAACAATGCCAGACCATAAAGAAACACTTGTGTCTGCCTTGGTTATTGGCCTCAAGTCTCAGATTTGTATCCTATGCACAGGTTTTAGAAATGTATTTGACCTGCCTGGGAATTTATGTTCTGAAGTTAAAAGATTTTTCACCAGTCTGTGACAGCCTCACTCAAAGAAGGGCCAACTTCAGTGCTGGGGCAGGTTGCTCAGAGCCTTGTTTGAGTCTCCTTCCAAAGAGCTTGAGGGTGGAGATATCACACCACCCTGGGCAACCTGTCCTAATGTTTGACCATTCCCACAGTCAAAAAAATTGTTCTGTTTCGGAATTGGTGACAGAAAACAAGGTAGTAATGCAGCTTTACATACAGGGCAAACTGTGAAGCCTCCATTACCATGGACTTTTCTAGAAGTCTTGCCTCAACAGAGCTTTACAAAGTAGATCAGCATTGCAGAGCACATTATGAAACTTCAGTGGGTGTTCATTGTCCATCACAGCCTGGAGATCTTAGCCTGAGATCAGTCCTTTGGTAGCAAATTTTGTGTAGAACTCCAAAAGCATAAGCAGAGAGGAACACTGCAAGCCCAGGTTATGGAGCCAGGATGTAATCCTAAAATGTGCTGCAGCATGACAGGGTACTGGATGCTGCTGCCCAGAAACCTCTTACACCCCTCACAAGAGTAGAAATGGAGATTTGGTCCACCTTTTTATAAATTTTTATCCAAAATATGTTTCGTGGTCCTGTTCATAGTAAAAAGCAAAAAGAATTCTTATGTACTTGTTGATACACTCTTAAAATCTGTGAAGTATCTTGTTTTATCTTATTCTTTGGAGGCCATCTCAGAGAAATTACTTGACCTCTTGATAAAATTTGCCGCTCAATCTGAAATGAAATAGAGAACTTTTTCAAGTATTCAAAGTGCTCTGCTTTCAAAAATTAAAGCTTTGCATAACCAGCTTAAAACATTTTATTTTTTGATGCCTTATTTGTCCACACTTTGTTTCAAGTGGGCTGCTAGCCACACTTCATAAGCATAGTAAGAACTTGAGTTTCAGGTTAGAAATTTTCAGTTTTAATCTTCTTATAGAGAGCCTGATCTTTTTGCTGTCCTCATTACAGTTCATCTCTAATGGAATTTACAAAAGAATATTTTTGAACTCTTGACCTTTTGTTCATTTTTGGTACAAAATATTTCCATTAGAGATGCTTATTTAAATGGAAGGGCAAATCACATAAGATGTGAACCCAGTACTTTTTAGTAATCATGATTTTGGAATGTTCGATGTAAATCCTTAAAAATATAAGTGCTTCTGTCAGAACACAGCCATTTTCCCTAATTAACAATTTTTTTCTTTATTCACAGATCGAGAAGATCAGTCTATCCTGTGCACGTAAGTAAACTAATCTATTTTAGTATATCTAAATATTACAATGTCTTTATTCAAAATTTATCTGAATTCTGATGGAACTGACATATTATCCTCAACTTCAGTAAGCCTCAAATCCAGTCCCAATAGATTTACCTGTTGATAGAAAAAGAAGTATCAGTATTGTTGGAAATCTTTATTGTGCAACTTATTTCTTCAAATTTACTTCTGAATTCAGAGATTTAAGTTTACAATGAATGATTTGGGAGTGCAGCTGTAAAGCTGTGTCTGTAGAGAGAACAAGGGATTTTAATAGCTTTCTAGAGGAATCTGAGGAACTGAGAAAAGTGAGGATCAGAGAGCATCCTAGACGTTCACTGAACTGCCCTTCATTTTTAGCTGTTGGTACTTCATAACTTCCTAATTCATCTGTCATAAAAAAGTGCAATCTTTTATATTCGTGCTGTTGTTTTGTGCCCTTTGCATATCCTATAGCTTGGGGAAGGTTTGATGCCTCCCTGCTGGCAGTGACCACCCTTGCAGCCTGTGCAGGAGGTGAAGAGGGTTCAGCACCAGAGCACGTGTCGGACCTTTCTGCAGTCTCTGCGTAAAGGGTTTCGGCAGCAGTGAAACATCAGCTAAACCAGCCCTGGTTTCAGCTCTGAGTTTGCTGTGACCCAGCTTGCTGAAGGCCTTCACCTTGAGTTCTGACCTGTTTGTGTTCAGACAGCACCAGAGTGGGGGCTCAGGTCTTGCATCATGGGTCAAGCAATGATTTTCTTGCAACGAGCTTTATCATGCACAACCTGCCACTCCACAGACTGAACTGGGTTTAGGTTGCCTGTCAAAGTGTGGCTACTGACTGGCTGAATATGTGTGTTCATACTACAGTTCTTAAAAAGCACTGCTATGGACCACCAGCCATACAGTTACTTGTGAGTGTGCCACTGCTGACTGGAAAAAAAATTATCACCTAAGAAATAGTAAAAATTTTATACTGTGTCCAGTACCATAAGGACTAGCATAGCTCCAACCTCTGTTGTAACAAGATTTCATTATGTGCAAGTGTATCACTCAAGAATCTATACAAAAATGCATTAATACCCAAAAGAAATCTAAAATTGATGTCAAAAAGTGTTCATCACCTTTTTCCCAGGGAAAAATATGTCATTGTAATGAAGATTAATTTATGATGGGTATTTCCTCCTTCTATTTCTGTACTTAAGTTTATTTTTCCATTAGTAAATCTTCAGATCATCTTTTAACTTTGGAATATTCTATTTTTTTTAAAATGGGCTATCTTTTGCAAGTCTGTGCCTCTTTCTTCATGAATATCCTTAAATGATCCACAGCTACCATATATATAATTTTTTTTTTAATGAAAATACTGGCCCAATAAGCAGGAAACATAAGGTTTTTCACACCAATAATAGAGAGAGTGAAATATCTTCCACATTATGAAAATAGCCACATTAAGTGATTCCTTGAGACATTTAGAATCAGTGCTGTATGTTAGATGTGCATCGTGACCCATAGCTTAAAACAGTTCTCACACGCCTTTCAACCTAAGATTAGTCAAGTTAATGCAAAACAATGTGCACAATTTTAACCATTATTGGTTTACCATCATTGTTGGCCTAATCTGGCTGTACAGAAAGAAAAAAACTAACTTAGCTTTCAGCTGTCATGTGAAAGAAAATCTGCATTATTGTACAGAATTCCTAAAATTCTAGGATTATTTTTTTTTTTGCATGAAATATACAACAATAACTGAAGACTTCATGGAACTGACCATCTAGAATCTTTTCTTTAAATACTTATAGACTCAAACTTTGCTAGGCCTGGTATCTACATTGTAAAAAATGTAAGGATTCATATATAAGTAGTTGCAGATGCTGCCAAATGCACACCCATATTTAATGATGCTGCAGAGTAGACTTCTTATTGCTTGTCTCCCAGTCTTTGCTATTTACTTTATAGCAATTCAGCAGGATAGCCAGAATACCAGTGACAAAATGCAAGCTGAAATTGTGCACTTTATTTTTAAATACTTTGTGCTGTATGCTTTGTATTACTTCTGCAAAATTATTCCATTGTTAGTAGAGCTCACCTGGAATCCAAACGCTGTGGTATGTTTAAAATGCTTCACCTGTCTTTAATGCTCATGTGTTACAATGCTTAGAATTTCTGTCTTTCCTAGATTTCTTCTTTTCCATACATTTTTTTAATAACTACAGGCATACAGCCTTTGATCTCCCCTCCTCTGTTCACACCATCCTTTCTGCTGCTAGCTCTTTCTCATGGACAGCATCACTGAATATTTTCTCACGTCATTCCCTGCCACTTGCTCTCTTCCACTTTAGTCATCTTTAAAACCCCACATCCTATCACACCCATTTACACCATTTACAAGAACACAAGACATTTTATACCATGGCTGTTCTTACTAATAGACCTGTGGCTGCATTATTATAACCTAACCTAACATATATAACAAATACACAGTACTGCACTGGGGGTATGAGAGCTTGCTGGTTAAAGAGTCAGAAAACTAAGGCAGTTTAGATTTTTCCATGCTTGCATTTGCATCTCTGTACTGTTCTAAGCAACCCTCACCATGCATTGCATTGCCATGCAATATGCTGTGTTCAGTCTTGCAAAGACTGTGCTGCTGTTAGATCCTGCTGAAGGAAGAACCCCAAGAAATCTGTCCAGTCCCTCAAGAAACTGTGCAACCTTGCTGCATTAGAAACTAAGCACAAATTGGACTCAACAGTGGTCAGTGAACATGCTTTCGAGCTTCTTCTAATCAAAGTCAGAATTTTCTTACTAAAATTCCACAGATTTACATAGCTAAGCACATGAACGTTTTAAAGTTCAAGGCCAGTTTGATTGGGGGTTTAAGGAACCTGGTCCAGTGGAAGGTGTCCCTGCTGACATATGATCCAGCACAAACCATTCTATGATTCTGTGATCTCCCCTTAAACCTATCTGCTCTTGGGGTTATCATATTTTAGCCACTTCCTGAAAAGAATGGGCAGAATATTTTCTGGAAAGCTGGTGTGGATAAAAGGAGTGTGCACAAGCTCCAGTTAAACAAGAAACCACCTTCAGTGAATGAGAAAAAAAAAATCAGATCAAAATTCTGAATGTTGGAGGCAATGTAAAGGCTGTGAAAACAAATGCTTTTTAAACTTTTTATAATTAAGTTGTTTGTTACCCTTTTACTTTTTTTTTTCATAGATGTATTTAGTTTGTTTAGCTCCTAACAAAACATATGGTAGCAGGGTTCTATTTCCACTTGTCAACACACTAACAGTGTTATATACCATGTGAGGCAGAGACTATCCTGCCCTTTTTGCCTTCCTCCTCTCTCTCTTTTTGGGCAAACTCTCCAGAGCCTCACCTGGCCATGGGACCTCAGCCTGCTTTCACCCCTGACACGTCAGGAAGCAGAGTCATCCAGAGCATCCTCTAAATTGCAAAGTCTCATTGGTCAAAAAATTCCTCCCCGAGAGAGCTAAACTCTTTTCTTTCCCAGCTCACCAAATCTTAAAGGCTGGAGCTGACAAGCATTATTGCCTGGTCCTTCTCCCACACAGCTATTCCATGAAGCTTTAGACCTGGGGTGGAGCTTGGTGCTGAACCAGCTTGGGCTTTTATAGGAATTTTTTAATACGTAAACTAGTAGGATCAGTGGGCTGGCTTCTGAGCCAGATCTCTAAGGGGGTACAGCTGGTCTAGGACAAAGCTTTTCATAATCTTTGTGTATCTTAAACAGCAGGATGAAGCCTGCCAAGCCCTGATGTAATTTAGAGCACCTCATTGACTGCCCTGTGCAAAGAGGCTTCCTGCAGTGCCAGCAGAGCCACATTAAGTGATGTTTGAATGGTCAATATTTGTGGTTCATTGCTTACTGAAACAAATGCTGAAAATAAATTTTGCTGTTACTTTTCAGATGTTTTCAAAGGTGGAATATAAGTCTTACATGACACTATCAATATAGAAAGCTTTCAAATTTTCAGCAAAAAAATACCCTTTTAAAACTGATTTTTCCAGTTATACCCCATATGTACAAGAGTCCAAGCTACACCACCACAGACTTACCCTGGAACAGTGGGGCCAACCTGCTAGTCTCACCTTGTCCTGGTTCAGAAACCTATTCTGAATGGGACAATTTTCATAAGGTGAAGGTAACAGAGTCACAGATGATTTAGTAGGTCATGTGAGATGAAAACTCTCTTCTAGATGAGCACCACATATGTCAGCTTACGTTCTTTAAATCCTGCACTGAGTTCCCAAAACAATGCCTGGCAAGAAATGATGGAAAAATAAATTTAACCATGCCACTCAATGTGAGGGTGGCAGAGCAGGCCTGTAAGCCCAGCAGACAGTTTTGCTGTGAGAAAGCCAAAGGATTTTTAAAGAAAAAACATCTATAGGAAAAACAATCTGGGCTTCCACAGATTAGGTACTGCTGTTGGGTTAATCAGAACTGTGCAGCTGGACCTGCTGCACATGTATTTTATCACTGAGATTAAATCTAGATGCTGTCATATATCTGTGATGTATCCTTCACAGGGATTTGAGGGCTATTATTTTTGTTTAACTGATACTTACCAAACCTGTTTATTGTCACAGACATTTAAAAATTCTCTGATGAATTGAAAAAACAAGTGTATTACGAACATAATTCTTCATTCCTTACTGACCTTTGAGATTTTTTTCCTATTTGTAGATGTTGAGGTAGTTCCATTTCACATTGAAGAACTCTTTTTTGTCCACTTCAAATGAAAGTTAAAACCTCCAAGTCTAGCTACAGGAAAAAGAAAAACCTCAGCTTGTGCAGAAGCAAAGAGTTAAGGATGAAAGCACAGAACAAAATGTTAAGTAACTGAAGCATTACAGTGTGGAAGGATAATTACCAGTAAAATGATGCCATATATGGTAATACACACAGGGATTCAGGGGAAAGCCAAATGATGGGCACTGTTGCCCTGGGAGAAAGGAAATGCAATTCATGTAGTGATGAACTACAAATAACCTTTAATAAAATCGAATAGTTCAAAGCCTGGGGTTTGTTTGAAGAAAGGAGGTTTTGTTGCTTTTTCAGTTGTTTCTTTTTTTCTTTTTCCAAAGAAACAAAGTTGTAAGGTAGATTTATTTGAAAACTTGGTATGCATATGTCTTCAAAATTATATGCTTGGTTTGGAATTGCTCCCAGGACACTTAATTTTTATCAATAAAACATGAAAATGTTTTACCACTAAAGCCCAAGCAGAGATGAATCCAACCTCTAAACTGCAAACCAGCTCAGGCCTTGTGAAAATGAACATGTTCATCTCATTTCTTTCTGGTTAAAACTCTAAAAGCCAGAAGAAACACTTCTCATGATGTACCTCAGGCAGGAATTGTTTTTGGTTTCCTAAGGTTTACATCAATGTCATCCTGTCTTGAAAGTTCTGTGCAGTGCTTTCTCATATTTTTAATGCCCATTTATCACTGCTCCCTTGGTAGGGAAAATTAACTCCTGTATTACCTAATTAGGAAAAGAAGTAGAACTGCAATGGATCCAGATGAATAGTTACAGCTTTAAAAAAAGCTGACAAATATCCATGGGATTTTTGAATGTATTGTTCTTTTTATTTTTAAATTAATTTTCATTTAAAGAGGGCCAACATACACTTAGACTGTTGGCCTTCTCACCACACTGGCCTGATGCAGTTGAAAGAACTGGTTTATTCGATCTACATCTATTTCAATGCCTATTTTGATTGCTGAGACAGGACAGTATAAAAGAAATTCTAACTAATCAGCAGAGCCAAAGTTATGGAGAAGATAGGAGGCAATGTAATATGCCACTCAAAAAGGAAAAAGTAGGCTGGAAATGTCCTTCTGAGAAAACACTAAGCTGGCCTCTGTACCTCTACTATGAAACCCAGCATTTTACTTTAAGAGAGGGCTTAAGAGTTGTCAGTAACTCAATCCTGGAAGTCCTCCAGGAGGTGACAAGTTACTGCTGCCTTCCTGATACCCAAAGGACACTGCCTGGCACACAGTCAGGATGCCAGCTCTGCTGGTCAGACACCTCCCCACATCAGATGCCCTTTGCTACCTGGTAAGCAAGGCCACCTCAGGCAGTCCCAGCTCTGGTCCCACAGAATTCAAGGAGTAGCTGAAGACAGAGTTCAGATGAGGCAGGGTGATTAGTTTATTCTCCAGCATTGATACAAGCTATTTGTCTACTTCAGTGCAAGAGTTTCAGAACATAAAGCTATTTTATTACTACTCATGTTTTTTCTTACTGCTGTACCATATCATAGTTAATGTTGTATTTTTTGGTCTTAAAACACAAGCAAACTCCCTGCCAGCTCCACTTCTCATAAATCTTCAGCTGCTGCCAAAGAAAGATGAACTGCCGTTCAAAAATGCATCACGTTTCAGAATTGCCTTAAATGGCCCAATATCCAGTCAAAATACTAATGGGAGAGAGATGTAGCTCTGATAATGTGTTCTTTGCATGCTGAAATCAGGTGGATTTGGAAAGATGCTGTTCTGGGATAAATACTATATGATCCAGGGAGTTTTCAGTCCTGTTTTTATACACTAACAAGGATCATGTGGCAGAAGGAGTCCACTAGTCACCTACCTTCTTCTGTGTTACTTTCTTTCCCCTCAGAGGTGAATCTGGTGCTGGCAAGACAGAAAATACCAAAAAGGTCATTCAGTACCTGGCTGTTGTGGCTTCATCACATAAGGGCAAAAAGGAAACAACTGTCACTGTAAGTGAACTCTCCCATGTTCAAGTCCTCTTCAAGCCTCTTAGGACTGTACTGAGCTGATTGGGCTAACAACAAGTCCATGTCTATGTTTTGCCAAAGAGTTGACTTATTAAGAGTACACAATTATGTCACAGCTCTATGTTTATGGAAAAAAAAGTGTTTGACACCACCACCACAACCCCCCCCCCAGGCATCAAATCAAAACATACTTTGCTGGAAAAGAAACATTCATAGCTTTCCATATTCATAGCACCTATTTATATCCTATCATGAAGCTCTTGGGTCCTTATTTAACCCTTGGCCTCTGGCAACTAAGAAGTTCAGGAAAGCCTTTAACTAACTCATTGTCCAAATACATCAGAAAACCATATACCAGCATTTGAACTGCCAAAGGTTTGATTGGCTTTATTAGCACCTAAGTTTTCTTACTAACCAGCAAAGAGTCCCAGTACAAAACTTGCGTTTTCTTTGTGCTCCTCTGTCAGAGAGAACAATTTGGAAAGGCACAATATTTTTAAGTACTTTTCTTGCTTTGAACCATAGAAGGGGCTTGTATGTGCCCACTACCCAGAGAGCTCAAGTTCTCAGCTGTCTTGGCTGTTTCCAGTGATACCACTCCAGGTCCTGTGTCACTTCCAGGCTTTTGTACCTTACTTGAAATTCTGCAAAAATATGTAGTGATTCACTTGCATAACAAAAGTTTAATTCAGGAAAGACATTTCAGTGTGTCCCAAATATAAGACTGGGTCGAAAAGAAGTAATTAGTAGGGCAGTGGTAAACAAAGTAAAAATCTCCTGGCCACACCTGTGCTGGCTCTTACACCTGCCTTTCCCTACCCTGTGTGCCAGCAGAGAGAACTCCAGAGCACTGACTGTGCAGCCTGGAGTGCAACCATAAATAATTATTGTTTATGTACAGATGATTCTGCTTTGGGCTAGGGGAGTGAGTGGATGTCCCTTTGGGTAGTATTTTCTAGAAATCTGTGATTAAATTTAGTGGAAACAGTCCAAGACTAAAGGCATTCTTTTCCTCTGTTGAATGTTTATGCAAAAAAAAACTTTCTTTTTTCCACTGGGTCCGTGCTCAGTGGCTGGGGAAAATGAACTTGTGGTTTCAAGGCCATTCCTAATGGGCAAGTACTGCAGTTACCCCATTCCTCTGGGTGATTACATGAGTCTCAGGACCAGTCTGTCCCTGAGACAAACCTGAAGGAAACTACACAGCTCTCTGGGAGCTGAGAGAAAACCTAAATTGTTTTACAACATGCTGATAAATAGTAATTTAGTTACTGAGACTACCAGCACTGCAATTTCAGTCATTAAAAAATAATGAATATCAAATGCCTCAGTTGCACCAGAGAAGAACTGGGGATTTACCATAAAAATATCTGTCCTTGTCTGGTCCTGGGGGACTGGCCTGGGACTGGATCCAAATCCCATCTGTTTGCTTCAGGGTTGTTTTTTTTCCTCGGTTAAAGTGCTCTATATATGCTAACAGTATCTGTACTCTTGGTATGTCTGCAGTAGATTGATTGTATCTATATTCCTGGTTTATTTGCATGGAAAATGTGTATTGCTTATTTTAATACAGGAAAAACAATAAAAATGTCTCTGTAATGGAAATGATACTGACACTTGTTTTATACCACATTATTCAATACAGCAAGGTCCATCTTTTTCTTACGTGAGTAACTTAGACTGTTTGATGTGTGTTTAAGGCACTGAGTGTAGATCTGCATGCTATTGTTGCACCTCAAAAATTCATGAGATATTGTGTTGAAATATGTTGTATGATATGATAAAAAGCAACAATAGCACCAAATGCTCTCACAAATCAACCCTAACTGTGTCAGGCTCCATGGTAAAGAACGAGGTCTGACACAGGCAGGGTCATCTTTCAAGTATCGCTCTCTTCTTTATGTCTGTGTTCAAATTGCCATTGTTTGAATGACATTTCCCACCATCCTGAAAGAGCCACTCAGCCTGACATTGCACAGTGTGATTTCTGAATGGAAATATCCAAATGCTTCCAGTGCTTCAGGTTGAACTTTTTAGGACTGTTGTGAAATAATCCCTAAACCTCACGGTGTTGGATTGATTTGCTTGGCTGCATGCATTCCTTTTGATGGTGCTTTCAATTTTACATTTTCATGTAACCATTAAGAACTGTTCCCATCTGCACAAGTCAGCATGTTCTGAGCTTGCTGCTAGGATGCACAACAGCAATTCCCATGGCAGTGTGTCTGCAGGTGTCTTACAGGAGTTTCTTACAGGCCCTCCTAGGCCCTCCTGTATTGAGCTGTGCTGCATCAGCATAACAGTGATTTGGGAATACAGGCAGATTTGCTGGCATAGTCTTTTTGATTCTGTGCCATGCAAATGGGATTTATTTTTTTTTTTAAGGAGTCTTTTTTTCTTTTTTATGAGTGCTGCCTCTCAGACTTTGGCTATGATATGAAAGGCAACAGGTTGTCCCTTAGCTAATTTTGTACTTAATTTGACAAACTCTGCAAAAAACTTAGCTTCTTGCTGGCATAGGCAACTCTGTGCAGTTCACTGGACTTGCAGCTGCATACAATGCTGTTAAATTTGTAGCCAAAATTTTATATCCCAAGGCTGTGGTACAGTTCAGTTCTCACTGGAAACAGGTGGCATCTGTCTCAGCTTAGTAGACAAGGCTGTGTTTTAGATGTCACCATCTGATTGCAGAAATATAACAGAGTTTTTAAATTTAGAGTGTAAATGTAGAGTTGCTAGTGCAGAGAAACTTCAGGGATCAGGGTTTCATTACTTATTCTACATCTTCTGTATCAGCTTGTTTGGAAATCTTCCTTCCAAAAGATCTGTGTTCTATGAATGGTGCACATTTTCCCATCTCATGACCTTGCACATAAATTCAGCCATTTGTTAACAGTCTGGTGCTTCTTACTGGTATTTCTAAGGCAGCTCTCATCATTGCCATGTAAGTTACAGGATATTCAGGAATGGCATCTATAAAAAGGTTTAGCATGCTAATTGGGAAGCATTTTCCAAATTATTTCTCCTAGATTCAGCCTAAATATTGCCTTATTTTCTAATGGAAATTATTTATATTATATTTTCTATCAAGGACTTCTTCCTTTTCAGGGTGATTTTTTAAAACTTCATTGATTCATTTACAAAGTTTAGAAGTATTAAATGCATGCTTCATTCACTGCATGATTTGTTTCATTAGCAATTACCCATCACAATTAACAATATAATACAAAGTTTGTGTGTTTGCATGAGAATTCATTATGCTAGTTTGAGGTAAATCAATGCATTTCCATATTTAACCTAAATAGCCTTGCATGGATCATTATTAATTGACCTGATAAAATCTGCTTTGTAGCTTTTAGCTGCATTACATTGAAATTATTATTGGCAAGTTATTCTAATTACATTGTCATTTGCTAGCAAAGGATTTCAGCAAAATTAACTTGAAAAAGACATGCTAAGGTTCCTTTAAGAATATTCCATCTAAATAGTACATTAAACTGATAAACCCCCTACATTTAATGACTCTTTTTTTAAGAAAGGCCAGTCATGATGCTGAACAGATTAATAGATTTTGATCTGTCACAGATAACAGGGCTGGACAAGGGTTGTGTGTATGGGACAGCAGTCAGCTGCACAAATATATAAACACAAAGATTAACAGAGAATGAAAATTAATCCACGTGAAGTGTAGGATTCAGAAAAAAAAAAAAAAAAAGTTAGAGGTTTAAACTACCTTTCACATTTTTCTCCTGTGTACATTTTTTGTATTTCATTAAGTAATGATGAAGCTTAAAGTTAACTGCATCTGAATGAATTTTAGGGTGAGCTGGAAAAACAGCTTCTACAAGCAAACCCTATTCTTGAAGCTTTTGGAAATGCCAAAACTGTGAAGAATGACAACTCCTCCAGATTTGTAAGTAGGAGAAATCCAGTTGGGTCACTATGGTGGGAGACATACAGCATCTTTTAAAATACTGTGTTCAGACAGTGGCTCTCATCAGCGCTTCTCTAAAGAGCAACTTAAAATTAATCCCCTAAAAGCAGTTTAGATTCCTCACTGAAATAGGAATTTGGCCTTATATTAAGATTAAAGATCAAGCTCAGTCTTGACCAAATCATTGTCCTCTCACAGTTTAGTCTACATATGGCCTTCTAGAGCCAGTTCTTCCTCCAGGACATATCCATCTTCAGAATATTTGGAAATAAAAATATGCACTTTTCTTTGCACCACTCCTGAGCATATATCACATAGGGTGTGATTGTTGCTTAACTAGAGCAGCTAATACATTAAATTAAAAACTACAGGAGGAAAAAACCACAGAAGTCATACAGATTCAAATTTGAATTATTTGAAGACTGTCACTATTTTATGACACTTCTTTCTGGAAGTACTGGTACTGGCAGATACTTGTTTTCTGTACAGACGCTCCACTGCTATTCCCTCATTGAATTTGCAGAACTCAAAGTAGAAAATAAATGGTCATATCCCCAGCTTCCAAAGCCTGGCCTCTAAGTGCCTGAATGAAACATGGGGGCAAAGCTCTGCAGAGGGAATATCATCGAAGTTCACTTCCTTTCAGGCTTCTCCATGTGTTGTCCCAGCAGGAAGGAATCAAGCATGTTATTCTTAAGAGGATAATGTAAATGTCTTATTAAAAAGGCTAAATACTAATGTTGGAAAACCTGGCATAACCTGAAAGAACAGACCAACCTTCTTTTCATTCACAGGGCAAATTCATCCGCATCAACTTTGATGTGACAGGCTACATTGTCGGAGCAAACATAGAGACTTGTATCCTTTTCAGTGCCCTGGAAGCAACTGGGGGGAGCAGAAGGAAGATAAACAAGCTCCATTGCATGTCTAAGAAAGGCAAATATTGCTGAGGCTGGTATAAACAAAGATAGAGGGAAGTGGCTTGGTTTATGCTGATACCAGCTTCTCAGTTTGTCTTACTCTTATGTTTACATTTTCAGATCTGTTTTCTCAGCTATAGGAGAGTGTGCTGTTCTCCATATACAGCTTCAGAAAATGGAAGCACCATACCCAGGGCATCAGCAAGGGACTGCTTTAAAAGCAGAGTCCCAGTAATACAGTAATGGGAAAAGATTGTTTTGTGGTTAAGATTGCATGTGCTCTTGAGGAGCTATGCAGTTATTTTGTTTCGTATCAGTGTGATCCTGCCCAGGTCACTCCGGTTCCCTGTCCTCTACGTTTCCAGCTGCATAGAAAGTTCTGAAACTTTACTGTTTTTTACAGGTGCAGTGAGAGGCACTGAATGCTGAAACTGTGCTATCCCTACAGTTTACCTGGAACTTGGAGAGTGCTTTCTAGTGTTCGAGTCCAGGTTTGGCACTTTGTCCCAGCCCTGCCCCCATGTTGGGATGAAGTCCAGATGCTCAGGACAATTTCACCCTCAGCCCTGTGAACCCTGGCTTCTGTAATGGTCCTGAGCCTTGCCAACTGAGTGATCAAGCCTGTGGCTGCACCTGTCCTGCTGTTCAGGTGTAAAAAAAGTCATACATGTTGTACCGAGATAGAGGCATTCCAAGAAAAAGCATTGAGACTAACACGTTAAGGGAAAAGTCTATATGATACCTAGAATGACAGATTTCTAGTTCACATCTGGAGGATTGAAGGACCATTTAAAAAAAAACAATATACTTTTCCCTTCCATCTCTTTAAAGGCTTCATATTAATAAAAGCAAAAGAGACAGGAAAAGCCAAAGAACATGGTGTGGTCAGAAGAGCTGTCTTAGAGTCCTTACAGTTCCTCTCATTTTGTCAAACCAAGGGACAGTTTATCCTGAAATTTCCTTGATCTCTGCATAATTATTAAACTGATGTGGTCAGAAATTACATGTCTGGAAAGTCACTCCACTGAAGTGAAGTGAATATTTTACTGGTGCTAAAGCTTCAGATAGCATCAAGTGCTAAAAATTAAGAACTTATCTGCTGTGGATGCTAAATACTGCCCTGCTGTTTCAGATGACACACCCAGAGCAGAGAGATATATAACAATAACCTTGATGCATTTTTTACAGGAAAAAGAGTACAGACGTTTCAGAGAAATTACATTTAACCTGTCTGCTTGGCAAGTACTGTTGCCTCTTCCCTTAGCTATGTTTACAAGATGGTTTGTTTTAATGAACAAATTATTATGCAGTGAGATTCCTCAGTGTTGCATTGCTCATCTTTGCACAGAGAAAGAGCTCCTTGCTCCAGTGAATGAGAAAGAAAGATGCAACTATTAAGAAGGACCTCATCTTCTTGGGTGTAGCATCAGACAACAGTTGATCTCCCTGCTCTTATTCTGACAAGTAATCTTTAGAAAAAGTCCATTTTTAATTTTTTTGGTCTTAACAGAAGTTTTATCTGTAGCACTATGGCTTTTGAAGAGTGAATCACTGACTGACGTTGACATGCTTAGTATAGCCAGCTTCAGTTTTAGTAGTTTGTTGGCACAAAAGTGGGCCATAAATTGTTTGCCTTTTTTGCTTTTATACCAACAGTACAGGCCTCAAGAGGTTTTTTTTCTAGCAGTCCCACCTTACCTTGAAAGAATCATATAGGTACTTGATTTTAAAAGTGGTGTGAATGATATTGTGAATACTGTTTTTAGATATCTGATTTTCAAAGCATCCATGTCTATTACAGTGCTTATTACTATGATTACCAGCATTTACCATACAATAAGAGGTAGAAAATTGATTTAATCATTGCGGTGCGGATTATACCAATTCCAGAACTCCTGCCACAAAATTAGACACATGTTCATATTAGAGAAACTTGTGGCAAATATTTCAATAATGTTATCATGATTCTGAGGCTTACGGCACACTTAAGCAAGGACTGAAATATGTTGTTGTGTTTTTTTAACACACTTGACAAACAGATTTGCTTGAAAAATCCCGTTGTATTCGTCAGGCTAAAGATGAGCGAACATTTCATATCTTTTACTATTTGATTGCTGGAGCTCCTGAACAAATGAGAAGTAAGTTACTTGCTAACGATTCTTAGATTTCATTAACAGTCTGAGCAATGGCTTAAGTAATTTATCTTCTTTAGTTGTATGTCAATCCTTTCTATAAATAAGCAGCTCTTAAGCTATAGAATATAATTCTCACCTGTTTGAGCCAGGTTGTCTGCAGTTCACAGGACATTTTAATTCACAGGACATGTAAACTCATTCATATCCCATCTTGAATGATACGAATAAGATGAATAGGGAAGTTATTCAGTATTTCTTGGACAAAAGAAATTGGGATTCCCAATAAAAATATTGGCTTGGGGTTTTAAAATAAATTAAGAGAATATATTTTCTACAGCATATAGCTAGACTGTGAAACCCATAACTTCAGAATGTTGAGAAAGTGAAAAGTGTTAGTGAGTCCAAAAAAAGAATTAGACATAGTTTGCATTGGAACATCATGGTTCCAATTGTTGCAACATCATAGGACATCTTTCCCTAAATCACAGGTTTCCAAAGGATGTACAAAGCAATGGATAACTCCATATTTTCCCTGTTTCTTATGCTCTTTACCTAAGAATCTGCTGTGGGCCACAGTAAATGGCTGGAGTCTTTTGGACTGGCCCACTATGGCTGTTCCTGGTTCCATTCTTATTACTACCTGATATGAATTCTCAAAGGGAGAGGTGTAATAGGTGTAATACTGAGTAAGTGACACATAGGATTAAATGAAAAACTATTGGAAAGAATGCCTCAGATTTGAGTCCATAGGGTACAAAATTCCAATGAGGGGCAAAGATACTCCCCAGCTACTAATGACAACTGGAAACAACACAAGCTGGCTAAAGGAACAGTTATCTTGAAAATATTTGTGCACAACAAAAATAAACCCCTCATATAAGCAGAAGAGTTGGTGAAAACTCTTTTTTTTTTTTTTCCCCTGTTGTTTATTTGGAGGAAACATGAACCAAGATCATTAAGCTGATACACTGAAGTAAGGTTTTTCTTCTTTGCTTTTTAGATGAACTGTTGCTGGAAGGCTTCAACAATTACACCTTTCTGTCTCATGGTCACGTCCCTATTCCTTCTCAGCAAGATGATGAGATGTTCCAGGAGACCCTGGAAGCCATGAAAATTATGGGCTTTACAGAGGAGGAACAGATAGGTGAGAATTGTTAGCAAGAACATATTCCAGGTATATATCTGCAAGTGACACTATGTAGAGATGCAAATGCACAGAAGTTAATTTTGTCCAGAATTATCACTTTGGGAAATATGCATATGAGGTAAGATTTTACACTTATATAAGAAAATTATTTAGATTTTATGTCCTTATTTCTCTGGAGAAGTGGCATCTTGCATGAACCACCAGTTGGAGGACTCTAAATGTACTATGTAACCTCTGCCTCTTGTTTCCACTGTGCAAAGCTATTACCACCTCTTACCTAAGATGTGCACAGTGAATTATTGCCCACAGATTTCCTTCTTTCTCAAGAGGTATTAGAGGAATTTAACCATAGATGTCTCACAGAAAGAGAATGAAGGTTCTCTCATAAGGTGAAACTTCTCAAGCACAGAGTTTACAACTTGGTCTTAAAAAAATAAAGGGGAACTCAGTTCTGTGTGATTAGGCAAGACACAAGGTCAAGGCAGGATATAAACAAAGGATCAACATCACATAATACAGGCAGCACAGTCAGAGCCAGAACAAGAAGCAACTGAACTGCTGTCAGTACAGTGCCTGAAGACATCATAAATCAGTAGGAGGAATCATCTGGGGGGAGGAGAGCACGGGCAGAGAATGGATTGGCAGGGAAGACACTGAAAATGCTATCATAGATCCATGATAAAAAATGCTGTCAGCCTCCTTGGGATCATTGCCACCTTGATATTAAATGAGGTGATGCCTCAGGAAAACCTGTGGAGTATCAGAGTGCCTGTTCTTGCCTTGCAAGTAGGTCCAATTAGGATCTGCTGCTTTTAGATTTTTGTTAGAATAGTTCTACTGAAATTACTACAGTACCTACCTTTTCCCATTGCTGCACCAGTGGGAGCAGCTGAAGCCAATAATGAAAACTCTCTGTATACCACCTCCAGCTTAAACTGGCAGCACTTGCTGGAAACATAGTGAAAGATACAGCAAAGAATCACCACCTCTCTTAGAAAATAGGCGTATATATCATCAGAGATATTATCTCTGTGATAATGCCCCGTGTATCAACACAGAACAAGTGGTGATACACAGGACAGCTCTAAACAGTCATTTAAACAGGAATTTAAAAAAAAAAAAAAATTGTCACAATAGTTTGCTGTCCATCTTACAAATTCCAGAGGCCTTCTTGTAGCAAGAACATGACATGCATTCCTGACCCCTCTGAATTCCACAGGACTGGTGCAATTGTCAGCATGCAAAAGCACTATAACACGTGGTGTTTTGAAAGGTAATTTGTGCTTATGACAAGGGAAGACTTCGGATTAGCAGAATTCCATGCAAATCCTAAATGGTCTACTGAATTCACATCAGCTCTAACAACACTAACACCAACTTCCCAGATTGACAAGAAGCTGAACATAAGCCAAGAAGGCCAATGGCATCCTGGCCTGTATCAGGAACAGCGTGGCCAGCAGGTCCAAGGAAGTGATTCTTCCCCTGTACTCAGCGCTGGTGAGGCCACACCTCGAGTACTGTGTCCAGTTCTGGGCCCCTCAGTTCAGGAAGGAGATTGAGGTGCTGGAGCAGGTCCAGAGAAGAGCAAGGAGGCTGTGAAGAGATCCAG
The DNA here is from genome assembly GCA_038090715.1 of Florisuga fusca. Classification (NCBI taxonomy): domain Eukaryota; kingdom Metazoa; phylum Chordata; class Aves; order Apodiformes; family Trochilidae; genus Florisuga; species Florisuga fusca. Next base: position 4,825,929 of record JAAWXA010000038.1, read on the forward strand.
CACAAGTCCTGTGAGGAAGGGCTGAGGGAGCTGGGGGTGTTCAGTCTGGAGAAGAGGAGGCTCAGGGGAGACCTCATCACTCTCTACAACTCCCTGAAAGGAGGTTGTAGCCAGGGGGGGGTCGGGCTCTTCTCCCAGGTAGCTACCAGTAAGACAAGAGGGCTTGGACTTAAGCCCTGCCAGGGGAGGTTTATGTTAGATATTAGGAAGAAATTCTTTACAGAGAGGGTGATCAGGCATTGGAATGGGCTGCCCAGGGAGGTGGTGGATTCTCCATTCCCGGAGTTTTTTAAGAAGAGACTGAATGTGGCACTGAGTGCCATGGTCTGGTAACCATGGTGGTAGTGGATCAAGAGTTGGACTTGATTATCTCAGAGGTCCTTTCCAACCTGGCTGATTCTGTGATTCTGTGAATTCACATCAGCTCTAACAATACTAACAATCATTTAAAGCCATTTTTTCAGAACCTGCCAACAACTAGCAGGAAAAACTTGCAAAACATTTTTATTTAAATTTGAAAGAAATGAAACAGGCTCAAATAGCTCATATTTGTATTCACTGATTCTCAGAAAAGAGAAGTAAAATCACAGAGCATAAGTCAATTTATCTTGAAAATGTGGGCCTGACAGAGACATGAGTCTGAGCATCTTTTACCTCTCACTGTTCTGGGAGCATGCAGGCCTTCAGCTGGTACAGATCAGTGTGCACTGCCTGTGGATGCACATTGCCATACCCCAAGTGACACCTGGTGGCAGAACCGGTGTCAGCCCATCACTTGAGCATTGGACCAGCTGTGGCAGCGGGGAGCATACGGTCTCACCTGTAACATACTTATATATTTAATACCTGAAGTTAGGCAACATCACATTTTTATATATATTAGTAATCAAACATTAATCAACTACTTTTATGTACTTTGACACAAATCCTTTGAAGATTTGTATACGTTTGATGTTTGCTCCATAACTACATATCCACATGTTCCTGTCTAACTGGACCTTCAGAAGTCCCATACATTTTGCAGCTGCAATTCATTGATAGTTTTTTAAAGACCAAGATTCAGATCTTCAAGTGACTGAGCAGGGAAGATGCTATAGACCACTGTGAGTGCAAGATGAATTCCTGAGACCTGGAAGTCTGCCTGGGGAGCCAACAAAACTTACCTTGGAAGTGCTGGTGCTCCCAGATTGGCCTGTTAACTCCACTGCAAACCTAGCTGAGATGCTGGGCAATCAGTTCTCAGGCTTCTGCAGTTTCTGGCACAGTCTTTTAAAGCACACCTAGCTCCTTTCTTGGAGGTACAGAGTATCATAGGCAATAGAATGAATCTTTTTTATTGCAGAGAATAGAGCTTTCAAAATGTTTTCATCCTGTTCCTCATTTATCTTATCTATTTCTCTTATAGCTATACTGAAGGTTGCTTCATCTGTCCTACAACTGGGAAATATTGTCTTCAAGAAGGAGAGAAACACTGACCAAGCTTCTATGCCAGACAATACTGGTATGACTTATCAATTGAAAATTTTAGTTAACATTAAGAAATCAATAAATTAGCAGCTGAATAAACATTCTCTTTTTCAATATTTTTATTGAATTGTGTCACGGTGTATTGATATTGGTATTGTATAGGTATTACTTGTATACCTCACAGGCTTTAAAAGATACACCATAGTTACAATCAGCTCAGTTATCATTACCTTGAATCCATAAATCGATGAGGAGTGACTTTGCTGCTTGGATCACAAATAATACTTCTATGATAAGCAGCATCTCTTGTGTGCACTACAGATAAGCTTTTAAGGAAGATAAGTAACTTCACATAATTGCTGAGCCACTCGTATTCACACTTATGAACCTGCTAACAGAAAAATACAATGTGAAATAAAATGTCATTCTTTTATCCTAGCTGCACAAAAAGTGTGTCACCTGATGGGGATTAATGTGACAGATTTCACAAGGTCTATTCTAACCCCAAGGATCAAAGTAGGACGAGATGTTGTTCAGAAAGCTCAGACCAAAGAGCAGGTATCTACTTGCAGTCTGCTTGGCTCTCCTGAAACTATTTTCCTCCTTTCTTTCTTACATCTGGTCTAAAGAGAAGTGTCAGTTTTCTGTCTGGTTATCTCTACAGAAACTAGCAGCTAATTGAGGTTTGTTTTCCACTTGCAATTTTCTCTTCTTTTTTTTCAGGCAGACTTTGCCATAGAGGCTTTGGCCAAGGCACAATTTGAACGTCTTTTCCGCTGGATTCTCGCTCGAGTAAACAAAGCTCTTGATAAAACAAAGAGACAAGGTGCTTCCTTCTTGGGGATCCTTGATATTGCTGGATTTGAGATTTTTGAGGTACATGCTGTGGGACACAAGTTGCATAAACTAACTCCTCAGTATCATGCAGTGAGTTGGAGAGGAGATGACAAAAATCTAGGTTCAGAGCCACAAAAATAATTTGGTTCTTATAAACTGGCCAAGACCCACAGGCTTACTGCACCCAGCTGTTTGCCTTTCCCTTGGGCAGCAAGGGCTGGAGGCTGGCAGTGTCCTTCTGCTGGGCTTCTGTGGGGCTCAGGTTAGAGCCAGGGTGTGCTTTTCATTGTTTCTTAAACAGGTCCCAGTACAAGGATTTACCCCTGAAGAAATCAATGAAAATTTTCAAGATCTTATTAGAAAAATATAGATCCTTGTATTTGAATTATTGTTATTTGTAAAAAGAAACAGAAGATAGCACATTTCATCTTGTCATTCAAGTTCCCATGTGTTACAAAGTTCTCTTTGTAACATTAAGAATTCACTTTTTTTCCCCTTCATAGATCAATTCCTTTGAGCAGCTGTGCATCAACTACACTAATGAGAAACTTCAGCAACTTTTCAACCACACAATGTTCATATTGGAGCAAGAGGAATACCAGCGAGAGGGCATTGAATGGAATTTCATTGACTTTGGCCTTGACCTGCAACCTTGCATTGAACTGATTGAAAGACCAGTAAGATTATATCTCTATAGCTGGGGTACTATGTACGCTGCATCAGGGTCAGTTATATATCATTATAAAAATACATATATATTTACATAGTTATATATTGATGTATAACTATATGTGTTATATAAGCATACATATATATATATATCTGAGAGCCATTTAGAGCTATTCCAGATCCTTTGATGCCTGGGAGGATTTGTAACATAAGGGATATAAGCAGTGGTGCCCTTTGTCTCTGCCTGTGATGATACTGATCTGATATTGCTCACATTGCAGACCAATCCTCCAGGTGTCTTGGCTCTACTGGATGAAGAGTGCTGGTTCCCCAAAGCTACTGACACATCCTTTGTGGAGAAACTATGTACAGAACAAGGCAACCATCCCAAATTCCAGAAGCCCAAGCAACTCAAGGATAAAACAGAGTTCTGTATAATGCACTATGCAGGAAAGGTATTGGACAGATTGAGGTATTTTGATCTGGGGAACTTGGATTCTTTGATGCCCAAATGGTAAAAAAGAAACAGTCGAGTACCCACATAAATAAGGGATGGCTTTAATTATATAATGTGTATGTTAGGTACTTTCATAACATAATATCTGAAATAAGATTTGCAAAATGTTCAGCAATAGAAAGCTTTTTACATTATTATTGTTATTTGTAGGATTTTGTCTTATACAGGGTCAAGTGTTCTTAGACACTCCAGATTTCTTTATCAAGAACAGATTTTTGACATAGCACTGTTTCCTGTAGGTTACCTACAATGCAACTGCCTGGCTAACAAAGAACATGGATCCACTGAATGACAATGTGACTTCTCTGCTGAACCAGTCTTCAGACAAATTTGTAGCAGACCTTTGGAAAGATGGTATGAATCACAATTCTAAATCAGTAATAGGGTTTTAAATGGAGAAACTCCTACAACATTTTGACAGCCAGCCCTTGCTGGCAGAACAAAGCATGAAAATTACAAGCATAGAAGTGGCTGAACTATGAAATAAGAATAACATGTTCTAAAGACATGTTTATGGAAAGCATCATTAGATAGTTTCAATCACTATAAAAAAATTCCTTACTTAGTATTATTCAGCAACAGAATAAACTGTACCTATTATACTGTTACAATTTTGCTGGATATGTGTTACTGGACACCTCATTTAATACAGGTTATTGTTGGGTTTTATGTATTACTTACTTTACAAACATCTTTCTGGGAAGTTGTGCACAGTTCTCTCCAGTGATGTAGAATCTCAGCTGTGCTCAATCAGAACAATGTATGCATATAAACTTTGTTTTTAAAAGGTTTCTGTGGATCTGTAACATATAGTACAGCATAAACATCTAATACACAGACATAAATGTGCATGCAAACAGCAGCAAAGTGGCTGTGAATTATCAAAATAACAGAGGGAGATTATTAATTAGACTTTGAGAACCACTGGGTAACAGGGGGAGTCAAGATGTTGTTCCTGGTCCTGACACCAACCTACCAGTTGAATATATTACAGACAGACTGTCCCTTTTCGAGCAAATAACTAGAATATCTTCTGTATATTTAGTTATTCCATTCTGTCACTAGATAACAATAAACCTCATTTACATGTTTGACAGAATTAGACTATTTACCCAGAGGGCTCTTCCAGTACTTTTGTTACTATCCTTCTACTGCATCAAAAGTGCATTGGTCCTCTCTGGGAAGCTGCAGATAAACAATGCCAGCAACAGATGCAGTGTGAGCTAAGGACAGTTTATATATGCAGTTCCATACATACTTTCTTTTATATTTCAGTGGACCGTATAGTTGGACTGGACCAGATGGCCAAGATGACTGAAAGCTCACTCCCTAGTGCTTCAAAAACCAAGAAAGGCATGTTCCGTACTGTTGGACAACTCTACAAAGAGCAGCTGACCAAACTGATGACCACCTTAAGGAATACTAATCCCAACTTTGTCCGCTGTATAATTCCAAATCATGAAAAAAGGGTAAATTTCAAATGCTCAGTTTTCTGACTCCTGTCACATTATTGATGTCGAGCTGCTCGGTGCACAAGCACATCAGAGTTAAATGTTGTCTTCAAACATAGATATGCAGATGATAACATTTTCTGTAAATTTCTGCTGTGCTAAAAATATTTTCTGTTCTCTTTTCAGGCTGGCAAACTTGATGCCCATTTAGTGCTGGAGCAGTTACGCTGCAATGGTGTCTTGGAAGGAATTCGGATCTGCCGGCAGGGATTTCCCAACAGGATTGTGTTCCAAGAGTTCCGTCAACGGTAGGAATCCCTCACACAGTCCTTACTCTGGGTTTAAGAGTGGTGTGATACATTTTTGTTGGTACAACATAATCTGATGTTTCAACCTCCCTAACATCAACATCTTTTGGCAGATATGAAATTCTTGCTGCAAATGCTATTCCTAAAGGATTTATGGATGGGAAGCAAGCTTGCATATTGATGGTGAGGAAAGCATTTTTGATCCTATTGATAATCAGGTCTATACTACTTATATAAAAGCTGTTAAGAGTTAACAGAAGTTAGAAGTAATTTTTCATACCTTAAGCCTCAGCACTGGAGTTAACCAATATCTCTGTTTTCCTCCAGATAAAAGCATTAGAACTTGATCCCAACTTGTACAGAATTGGACAGAGTAAAATCTTCTTCAGAACAGGTGTTCTGGCTCACCTGGAAGAAGAGAGAGATCTGAAGATCACAGACGTTATCATCACCTTCCAGGCACAGTGCCGAGGCTACCTAGCAAGAAAGTAAGAGCATGTGCTAACCAAAAGAATGTCTTGTGTAGCAGAGCATCTACAGTAGCCTTTTGTCTGTATAACAAACTGAAGATACCAAGACATTTTGTTACTATTATTTGTATTGTATTAGAACTCAACTGGTGTCCAATGAAGGACTCACTTGCTGCCCAGAAGAGGCTTGCTAGTGTAATTTTGGGAAAGCAATTACATTTTGAGGCTACTCACATCCTCTGTACAGTAAGCTCTCTGAGACAATGACCCATCATTTAAAGATGTGTTTGTACAAGCAGGAGAAGGAGCATCCGAGGTTATGAATGGAGTTTTATGCACTGCTACAAGTAGCAGCATTGCTATGGTCTGGAAAACAATTTCTTACACTGCTGGGCCATGAAGCACTGATCATTTAGCATGATCATAGTTAATATACATCACAAAACTATTAAAATTAATGCCATTTTTGTGAACATTACCAAGGCTTTCAAATTGCTGAGCAAAGAAATTTAAATACAATAGGGTTTGAGAATGATGATCATTGCAAATTCTAAATGCCCACATACTCTCAAAATATGTTCACACCCCAAACCAGGTCTATACTTTCTGGTTCATGCCTACCTTTGAAGTGGTCCAAAATGAGACGACTAAATAAAATACCAGAAAACTAAACAGTTACCACCTTCACTCAAAAAAGCCCAGGCACTCTTGAAGTAACATAAGAACTTGTTCCAGATTCTCAAGCCATGTGGCTAATCAGCAGACTCTCATGCCAGAGGGTTCTTTGCTTAACGTGTCTCTTGCAGACACCTCACAGTCTCAGACTGAACCGATTTGCTTTTTAACTGCAGAGCCTTTGCCAAGAGACAGCAACAGCTGACTGCAATGAAGGTTATCCAAAGAAATTGTGCTGCTTACCTGAAGCTGAGGAACTGGCAATGGTGGAGACTGTTCACTAAAGTGAGTGACTGCTATTGGTGAAATCTCTACTCAGCTTTCCAAAAGAAATGAAATGCTCAAGATGCTGAGACATTTGTTTTCTAAGAATGGCCTCTTCTGTTTGGATTCAGAAAACTGTTCCTACTTGCTTTGGTAGCAACCTTCTCTGCAAGCAGAAACAGGCAGTGACACACATTTGCATGTGCACATTGCCTTTCTATGCAGAAGATGTAGCTTTTGTACATTATCAGTGGACAAAAACAGGTTTGGAGCTACTCAAAAAGTGGCATTATTGGAGGCAGAGGTGCTCACAAAGCTCCAAGAATTAACAGAGGGATGGTGAAGAGCAACACTTCTGAGGCTTGCTCGTTTAGAAGTACTTACATTGAGCTTGGCTGGACAGTATTCATCCAGCACCTGAGCAATATCAGACAGTGCTACCTTAGTGCCAGTGAGCCTGGCATCTTTAAGTACCATGCTCAGTAACATAAATAATGACAGAAAAAACTATTTTAAAATTTTTTTTTTATTTTCAGGTGAAACCCCTGTTGCAAGTCACCCGCCAAGAGGAAGAAATGCAGGCCAAGGATGAAGAGCTACAAAAAACTAAGGAAAGACAACAAAAAGCAGAGAGTGAATTGAAGGAGCTGGAACTGAAGCACACACAGGTGATTTACAGCTCTGAGCCTCTGGGAAACACTAGCTGTTCTTTCACCATTTCTAGAAGCTATCACAAAAAAAAAAAAAAATTTTTCTTTATACTTGCAATTGTGTTTACAGTGGTCCAGAAGAAAACTTCAGCCCAGACAAAGTTGCTTCAGTAGAGGCCTAGTGTTCACACAAAGACCTGTAGTAGAGCTGCCTGCCTTTCTGTCTAGTAGAAAGGCACTGTGGGGCAATTCACAGGCTTAACTTCCTATACATTTTATTTGTGCAGCTTTGTGAAGAGAAGAACCTCCTTCAGGAACAGCTTCAGGCAGAAACTGAATTGTATGCTGAAGCTGAAGAGATGCGAGTCCGTTTAGCTGCCAAGAAACAAGAGCTGGAAGAGATTCTGCATGAGATGGAAGCCAGAATTGAAGAGGAGGAGGAGCGCAGCCAGCAGTTGCAAGCAGAAAAGAAAAAGATGCAACAGCAAATGCTGGTAAGGAGACATGAGTTACAAATACAGACAAGAGCTTGTATCTGACAGAGAAAATATGGACACTGGCAAACCTCAGATCCTGTGAAAATGCTTGTTACACAGCCCTCCATAGAATAAATGTCTGTGCCACTGAAGCAAGAACAACCAACGGATGGTCTGTCTCCCAGAGTTCCCTTCTTCCCCATCTCAGTTCTAAATAATCTTCTCTCCAAAAAAATTATTCTACCAAATCTTTCCCTTCTAAATACCAAAACATTACAGATTGTCTAACTCTTAATGAAAACAACAAAGTCTACAACATACCCCACATACAGGGACAACCAGTAAGCATTTCCTATAATCTAAGCAGTATTTTATTTCCAGAATTCATGTTTGTGGGTTTCTTTTTTCCCCTCAAAGGACCTTGAAGAACAGCTGGAAGAAGAAGAAGCTGCAAGGCAGAAACTGCAACTTGAGAAAGTAACAGCGGATAGCAAGATAAAGAAAATGGAAGATGACATCCTCATCATGGAGGATCAGAATAACAAGCTAACCAAGGTAAGTGGTGAGGGTTCATATTCTTACATGAGAAAAAATCCTTCTCTTCCACTAAAACAACAGGAATAGTCCTGACTACATAGTGTCATGAGTGTACAGATTCACCAGAAAATCACAGCCTCTATCAAACAAGTTTCTTATAATTTTTCCATGCTCATTTAAACAACTGTATAAAAACTTTTTAAAGTTTAAAAAACTGTGTAAAAAACAGGTTTTATGTCTGTTGTGGTAATACCGTAAAGCAAAATACCCACAGCAGTCAAGCACAATAAGTAGAAGACGTCTTCTCGGAGCCAAGCCGAGGAAATAATTATTTGTTTTTCAGCAAATTTCAAGCTAACTTCATGATTAAAAACAGAAGAAAGCATTTATTTCAGTACTTTTTGAAAGGGGATGTTCCTCTGAAGTGGGCCAGCCATTAGAGCCCCTAGAATGAATACAAGATTATAACAGCAAAATTAAAGACTATGGAATTCATAGACACTATTCCTCATCTCCTCTGTAATTGGCAAATTGAAATGTATCACTACATCTCAAGAAATACAGCATAAAAAGACTATCTTGGACACTTATAGTTGGCAAAGAGTTGATTCATATTCACCCATGACAGACACTTTGTCAACACAAGTATTTTATTTTTCTTTAGGAAAGAAAACTCCTTGAAGAAAGAATAAGTGATTTAACAACAAATCTTGCAGAAGAAGAAGAAAAAGCCAAAAATCTTACAAAGCTTAAAAACAAACATGAATCTATGATTTCAGAACTAGAAGGTAACACGAATAAAATGTTTTATATCAGTTTTTTGCCTTGGCACACATCAAAAAAACCCCAAAGAGAATATGGAAAGAACTAATAACAAATTTGTGGGGTGTTTTCCAAATGTCTTATATTGAAGTTATTTTATACCTGAAAATCTTTAAAACTACAGGGTGCATACACCATAGACACCTACTTTTTCTTACAAAAAAGTAGAGAAAATGAAAAAGGGGGAAAAAAATCAATGCTGCTTCTAGACATAGATAAATAAATTATCATTTGGGGTGGCTTGAGATGAGTGATGACAATAAGGTATTGCACGTTGCTTCAGAAATGCAGTTCAATATGTACAGCCTCCCTGGAGGCCAGAACAATTTTTTGCTTAATTTCAAGATCAGATTAAGGACTCCTTGCATGAATGCCATCCCATGACCAAGAGCCTTACTTTTTAGTGCGACTGAAGAAAGAAGAGAAGAGCAGGCAAGAACTGGAGAAAGCGAAGAGGAAGTTGGAAGGGGAGTCAGGTGATCTACACGAGCAAATTGCAGAGCTCCAGGCACAAATTGCTGAGCTGAAGGCACAATTAGCCAAGAAGGAGGAGGAGCTGCAGGCTGCTCTAGCCAGGTATTCACTCCTCTCCACACATACAGGTTGAAAACTGAGGCTGGAACGTATGTCTCTCCCTTTTCCAGACACCAAGATGCTGCAGCCATGATTCTCATATCTCAGTGGCAGACTGCCTGAGTGCTGTCCCCATCTTCCAAATCTCCTTTTGCGAAAAATAATTATGCTGCTGTTTGCTCACAGATATGTAATCTTACCTCCACCTAGCAATGAAAACTCCTCTTCCCAACGGCATTGGCAATGATGTCAAGTAAAGCATGAAGTTTAATGACATACTCCATAGGCAAAAGGCAGAATTATTTTAGAGTCTGACCTTGACTTATTTGAGCTACTCAGTGGATTTTCTGTATAAATTTAAGAGGGATGACACTTAACCAAAACTTTCTGAATTGAGTGGTCAGCACCTCCAGGCATTGTGTTCTGAAAAAGTACAGCTCCCAGATCCCTTTTGAGCCAGTACCCCCTCTTCCTTATGTACTTTCGTGCACAGAACATGTAGACCTTTAATCTCTGAATGCTAATTTTCTCAAAGTGAAATTATGTTTTTAACATAAGAAATTAAATACTCTCTTTTCAGGCTTGAAGATGAAACTAGTCAGAAGAACAATGCCCTCAAGAAGATCCGTGAACTGGAATCTCACATCTCTGACCTACAGGAAGATTTGGAGTCTGAGAGAGCTGCAAGAAACAAAGCAGAAAAACAGAAGAGAGACCTAGGTGAAGAGCTGGAGGCTCTTAAGACAGAGCTTGAAGATACTTTGGATACCACAGCAACCCAGCAAGAGCTCAGGTATGGAGGCACGGCACATAGACCAAAAGTAAATGTCACCAAGCTCAGTGCAATACTGTTTAGTTACTGTGCAGTAGTGGTATTTTCTCAGTGACTGGAACACTCTTATCTGCTTCATTTGTGTGCATTACCCTGCAGAGCAAAGCGTGAACAGGAGGTCACAGTGCTGAAGAAAGCCCTGGAGGAGGAAACTCGAACTCATGAAGCCCAGGTGCAGGAGATGAGGCAAAAGCACACTCAAGCTGTGGAAGAGCTAACAGAGCAGCTGGAGCAATTTAAAAGGGTAAACAGAAATCTCTTACTGAAAATTAACCACTAGGTAACATGGATACCATTTTTAGATCATCTTCTTTCTCTTCATCCTTGTAGGCTAAAGTAAACTTGGATAAGACCAAACAGACAATGGAGAAAGAAAATGCTGATCTGGCTAATGAAGTCAGGAGCCTGAATCAGGCAAAACAAGAGGTGGAGCACAAAAAGAAGAAGCTGGAAGTACAGCTGCAGGAGTTACAGTCCAAATACACTGATGGAGAACGTGTTCGGACAGAACTCAATGAAAAAGTTCATAAGCTGCAGGTAAGAAGGAGTTGGACCTTCTGCTGTGCCACTTTGGGCTTGAGAAAATCAGTTTATAAACTATACTGTGAGGGCATATCTGGAGGAATTTTGGCCCCATTGAGTTCAGCTGAAATGCTCATCTTCTGGTCATCTGGAGGGTTTCTACCTTGCACTCCTATATCAGTTATCACACAATTAAATAGTTACAACCACTCTGTGACAGCTTTTATTCTCACCACCCCTCTGCATACATTGCAGTCTGTAATGCCACCACTGGCTCAGTGACTGTCCAGCATGTTTCAGTTCCTTTCCATTCATTCCTTTTTTGGGTAGTGAGGAACACTGGTAGGAATGTGGCTTCTGGGAATGTATTAGTCAGCTATAAAACACATAAGGTGCTCAGAAAAAATGACAACAAAATGAGAAAGCTCACTTATCTCTGAGTGTCTAGTAAGACATGACTAAAGACAATTTTAAATGGTTCTACATTTGGTAGATGCTCATTGTCCAGCAATACTAATCCAACTTCCTCTTACAGCTTCATTCATAGCAGCAGTAAAAGCTTTTCTTTATTATTTTAAGTTAGCAGATAAATAAGGAAATAATCAAAATGCACCAAGTTCTGTCAAACTTGGAAAGAGGAAGGAAAATACAAAAATCCCCATTCCCCATTGCAATTCATTGAAAAGAGTACACTAATATTGCCTTATGAATGTGGTTGTGATATATAGCCAAGTAAACCACCAAGGTAAAATACCAAATTAAACTAGACAAAAACAGCATTAGATGTGAAGGGTCTTCATACACAGGTCACAGAGAGGACACATGCAGACACTTCAGAGTTTGTGTGCACAATTTAGTTCCACAGTACTTAAATCCCACATACTGTCCAGAAAAATTATGGCAAAATTGTGAATTCCAGTTAAGCTAGAAACTTAAGCTTGAGGTGACCGAAAAGCATAGGAGCAGATTCAGATCCTGCTCAAAGTTAAAATTTTAATCCAGAACAAAATTAAAGTTTGGAGGAAGATTTTGAAGTTTTGTAAAATAACTGAATTTATTCATCGTGGTGTCTTCTAGGTTGAGGTTGAAAATGTTACTGGTTTGCTCAATGAAGCAGAAAGCAAGACAATCAAATTGACCAAAGATGTTGCAACCTTAGGATCTCAGCTACAAGATACACAGGTAAAGTCATCCAGTAACAGCTACCATACCATATTTGTAAAATGCACTATAAAGAGACCTAAACTAATGACTGTATTGTCAACTGTAGGAGCTGCTTCAGGAAGAAACACGACAGAAGCTAAATGTGTCTACCAAGCTTCGTCAGTTAGAGGATGATAAGAACAGCTTGCAAGAGCAGTTGGATGAAGAAATAGAAGCAAAACAAAATCTGGAGAGACATATTTCAACACTGACAATACAGGTATAGAAATCATGGCTAATTCAGTAGCCCCATTGCTGAGAGTTTTGTCAGTAATTCCAGAGGTTTCAGGTCTGTAGAACTACCCTGGCATACCACATGGACTTCCATGGAACTAGTGCTGTTAGCCCAGATGGCATCAGGGAAGTTTCACAGTGGAGCCATTCTCCCTTTTTTAAAGTCATGTTCTCTAGGACAGGTACAAGCACAACACAAGGTACCTCCCAAGATAGGCTGGACACTAGGCCTCTGTGTGCATTCTAGGTCTGCCTCATTTTGTAAAGGCTGGGTGATGGATAACTGGTCACTAGCTTCAAAAGGGTCAAATTAGATAATATTTCTCGGTCTTAGTTGTCTCCTGGCTCTCTTTTCTGTCACATTTTGTTGTCACTGCTGTAAATATTTATCTTCTGAATTCAAATTTCAGCTCTCTGACTCCAAGAAAAAGCTACAGGAATATTCCAGCACAGTAGAAACCATGGAAGAAGGCAAAAAGAAACTTCAGAAGGAAATTGAGAGTCTTACACAACAGTTTGAAGAAAAAGCTGCTTCTTATGACAAACTGGAAAAAACCAAGAACAGACTCCAGCAGGAGCTGGATGACCTGGTGGTGGACTTAGACAACCAGCGTCAGCTGGTCTCCAACCTGGAGAAGAAACAGAAGAAGTTTGATCAGGTAGGAATTTAATATTCTCTCTTGCTATGTTACCACCTAACTTCTCTGCAACTCAGAGACTCCACAGGCTTAGTGAAAGATAAAGCAAGGACAACAAAATAACTAATATTTAATAACACATACACTAGTTAATTTTGTATGTATATGCTTCTATCAAAAAGCAAAGATTTTTCTCTGTCATTAACAAGTTGCAACAAAAAAACCCTTTTACTAATGACCTCCTGTATTAACACTCCTTTTTTTACAGATGCTAGCTGAAGAAAAAAACATCTCTTCCAAATATGCAGATGAAAGGGACAGAGCAGAAGCTGAAGCTAGAGAAAAAGAAACAAAGGCTTTGTCATTGGCTCGAGCACTTGAAGAGGCTTTGGAAGCCAAAGAAGAACTGGAGAGAACGAATAAAATGTTGAAAGCTGAAATGGAAGATCTTGTTAGCTCCAAAGATGATGTTGGCAAGAATGTAAGTTTGGGTTTAGAAAAATTTCCACAACAACAGCAAAAAAGCAGCTGACAAACAGATCATTGTTTTCAGTGCAGGAAAGCCAAAAGTCTTCAGCACACAAAGCCATTCAGCAAGATCAGCTGTTTCATAGATAATTCAAAGGTTATTCCATTTGGGCCCAAACTTTCAAGAGACTTGGTGAAGTAACTCCAAGCCATCTTTAACATGACTTCAAGCATGAAGAAGATTCTTACTGACAAAAACTGAAGAGGTTTTTTTGACTGAAAAAAACACTAAAGAGAGTCTAAATAATTTACTAGTTTATTAAGCAGCTTTGAATTTGTAATCTCTGCAATTCTGATTTTAATGTTTATATTCGATTTTGATGCCAGCCTAACATTTACATGTGTAGCTGCAGTGTATTTCCACTGGTGCATTGCCAATCACCTCTTTTATTAGTAATATAATAATATTACTTTAGTACTAAATTAAATTATGATAACTTGATTAGATTAAAAACTATATCTTGGGATAAAGAAAAGTTTCTTATTTTAAGAGACAGATATGCTCATGTAGAAAAAAACGCTAATTTAAACTATTCTTAGTGCAAATTTTTCATTCATTGTCCACAGCTGATATTTTCAAATGTGGCCTATACTGCAGGTAAACTGTATTTAACTAGAATAAATTTCCCTTTCTTATACCGAGTCTATTAAATTCTCATTGCTTGAAAGGTCCACGAATTGGAGAAATCTAAGCGCACTCTTGAACAGCAAGTGGAAGAGATGAAGACACAATTAGAAGAGCTAGAGGATGAGCTACAGGCTGCTGAAGATGCCAAACTCAGGTTGGAGGTTAATATGCAGGCCCTGAAAGGCCAATTTGAAAGAGATTTACAAGCCAGAGATGAACAAAACGAGGAGAAGAGAAGACAACTCCTTAAACAGGTACCCTTCCCTATTTATTACCTTTGTAAATATCTAAGCAAACCAGCTGGAAGTATCCAGCTTCATGCCATTATTGAAAGCATCTTACTACAATGAAAAGAAACCATTATATTGCCTTGTGCTTGGCAAATTAAAATAAAAGTAGGTTATGGTACAAAACTGCATAACGGGTTTTTTTCCTGTTTCAGTGGCAGGTGCACAATTGCCAACAGATAGAAATTTAACACTGCAACCAATGTAAATATAACAACTCTTATTTCTGACAAAGTCAGAAAAACCTTCCTTATATTCTCAGTGCAAGTGAAAAAACCTAATCTATCTGCCTGCTCAAGGTACACTGAATGGATAACAAAAGCATTGGAAAGTAAACCAGACAAGACACAACCTATTTGTATAGTAGTGTTGTGACAGCAAGGACAAACTATGTTGTCATCATCTTGTAATACACGTATTTCCATGAACACAGAAGCCAAACTGCTGGCTTCTTTCAAGAATCTTGAATTTTCGGACAAAATGGAAATCTACTTTAACAGCCAGGGAAATCCCAACTAACAGAGATAGAGCAGGCTACATACATTATTCAGACTTACACAGAGTGTATAAGAGTGCTGAAGGACTTCCCTAAACTTTTTTTATTTAATGATCAGCTCCATGAATATGAAACAGAACTGGAAGATGAGCGGAAGCAACGTGCCTTGGCAGCTGCAGCCAAAAAGAAGCTGGAGATTGATGTCAAAGACCTTGAAAGCCAAGCTGATTCTGCCAATAAAGCTCGAGAAGAAGCCATCAAACAACTTCGCAAATTACAGGTATGTAATCCCACAAATATGGCTTTTCCAGCTGCTGTCTTTTGTACAGTCACAATGTGAAAGTTAGATAAAGTCTGTGAACTGTATTCCTATTCCAGAAAATTGGTTAGAAAGGGATTTTTTCTCCCACATCCAAGTATCTGTGCTGTAATGCTCAGTTTGACTGCCAAAGGAAAATTTCACATGGAAAACATTCAGCATTGCAGAGAGATTCCAAAATTCTCTGGGCAACTATATCCAGCTACTGGCTTACCTACATGAAAGAAAACATAGGTTCTATGGTTTATGCTCAAAAGCATAAAAGAAATCACATAATCTCTGAATTATCACTTTCCTTTTTATACTGTAAGTATCCATTATGAACTGTTCTGTCATATGCTGACAGTGAAACAAGAAAAAGGGATGTGTCAGAAAGATTAAAACTGCACATGTACTCAGATGTTCAGAGGAAATTAGGACAATATGCATTGCAAAAGCTGCAGTGTGCAAGTGGAAGCATCCTTCCTCTTGGAATAACATTTCAAACCTTTCCAATGTGTGCCATCTCACCTTTCAAAAAATTATATTTTAAGCAGGCATTATGACTGTGCAAATGTTTGTGTTCTATTCTGCCCAGGTTTTTTTTCTACTGAAATTGTAATAAAGGCAGACATAAACAAATGTCCATTATTCTTTTCAACAAGGCTCAAATGAAGGACTACCAGCGGGAGCTGGATGATGCACGGGCTGCCAGGGAAGAAATATTTGCTACAGCCAGAGAAAATGAGAAGAAAGCAAAGGGCCTGGAAGCAGATCTCATCCAGCTTCAAGAGGTAAAGTGGGAGGCTTAGAGCAGTATGAAGCAGACTACACATGACCTTCAGCAGCAAAACAGAACTGCAGTGAAATAATATAATAGCTATTTTGGATATAAAGCTATAAGCAGCACTTTAACAAGTTCTATGTGCTCCATTCGCTCCACTAAAATGATTGGATCTAGGTCTGAGCATAGCCAGATTAAACTGAAAAAATAACCTTGGTGGAAGGCACAGATGACCCATCTTAAAGGGAAATGAGCTGTATTATCCAACAGAAATTGTTTTCAATAGCTATAAATTCCTGAAGTCTTGTTAGTGCTATTATTCCTACGTGTATTGAATGGCCATCTTGTGACTAAAACCAAATAAAAGAGAAAACAGCTTACAGATGGATAAAGTGTATTCCATTGTGCTTCCATAGGATTTATGATAGGACAGAAATTCAAGACAACCCATCTTATGCCAGTTTAAGAAAGTTTACAGTCCTGTGTATTATAATATAATTGTCTAAGCACTTAAACTTGCTCGATGCTGTACTATGCTGCCTTTTCCTTTTCTCCTAGGAGCTGGCTGCTGCAGAGAGAGCTCGCAAACAAGCAGATCTGGAGAAAGAAGAGATGGCAGAGGAACTTGCAAGCGCTGCTTCTGGAAGGTAGATTGAAATTACTGAAATTATTGAAATAGATCGAATTACTCACGTGGCTGTAAAGATCCTGCTGAAAGTTTCATGACTGCCAAGAGAAGTTATGTTCCTCTCCCAACAGCCATCTGGTCTTCACAATATAACGTACCCATCTGACTAGTTTCATTGAAATACTTATTTCTCTTTTCTTTATTAATTATTGGTAGTTCATAATAGTTTCAGAAACATTCAACTGGTCAGAGCCATAACTACACACTTACTAAATCTAAACTTATAGGACAAGTCTTCAGGATGAGAAACGGCGCTTGGAGGCAAGAATTGCCCAACTGGAGGAAGAGCTTGAAGAGGAGCAAAGCAACATAGAGGCAATGGGTGATCGGATGAGGAAAGCAGTACAGCAGGTAGAGCTCGTTTCAGCACGTGTCATTTGGTATTCTTGGTTCTGAATAAATATTTGGAGAATTGCCACCTGTCATTTCTCTGAAGACAGGCAACGCTTTTGACAACATCCATTCTTATCCTTGCAGGCAGAGCAGCTGAACAATGAGCTGGCAACAGAGCGCTCAGCTGCACAGAAGAATGAAAATGCTCGGCAGCAATTAGAGAGGCAGAACAAAGAGCTGAAGAGTAAGCTGCAGGAGATGGAGGTAGCTGTGAAGTCCAAATTCAAAACCACAATTGCTGCTCTGGAGGCCAAAATTGCTTCTCTTGAAGAGCAATTGGAACAGGAAGCCAGGTACTGGTCTCTCAGAGGGTGCAGCTGTTCATTTATTTTTTGAGTTAATGAGATGGAAAGCAGACAAAGGCATAAGGGATTTGTGTTATTAGCCTCCCGGTGTTATTAGTCTCCCCCTCACTTAACATTTCTTAGACATGTGGCCCAAAACTGGAGTTATTACAGGTTCTGATTAAGAACTATTTTATTTCTGAAAAGTTCTACTGGTATCAGAGGCAAGGATCTGCTGCCCTACACTTTGACCTATGACCTGCCAGGTTAATTGCCATAACACATTGTGCCATGTCCCAGTTTAACACTGGCCTGGCAATTGAACCAAATAACAGATGCTCTCTGTTAATCCCTCTCTCCTCCCTGACTAAGAAAGGAGGGAGAATAAGGGAGAGAGACTTATGGGTTGGAAACTAAACTACACAACTTTAATGAAACAGTAATCATAAAAAGAAAAAAAATCACTAAATATATACAAATATACAGGAAAATTGATAACACATCCTCCCCCCTCCCCCCCAATAACTCTCACGTCACCACTGAGGCTGCAGGGCAGCCCTGGGAAAGTCCAGGCTGGGCCCCTGGGGTCAGCAGCAGTTGGGATCTGGAGGCAGGAACACACAGATTCAGGCTGGCATGGATCAGGACCACAGGCAGAGGAATGGATGGAATCCTCCCAGGATGCCAAAGCAAACAGGGACAGGTGAAGAAGGGGAAGCAGGAAGGGTTTGACCCTTGTGATCCCTCAAATTTATACTGAGTATGATGTGTATGGGATGGAATACTCTGTTTGGTCAATTTTGGCATCTATCTTGTCCGTTCCCCCCCAGAGGAGGGCTTCAGGTGTGACCTTTTTACTCCTTCTCTCCTTCCAGAGGGCAAAACGTTCCTCAGAGCTGAGCAGTGTCCTTGGCTCTGCACACCAGTCTCTGGCTGTAACTATAAACATCCAGTGTTATCAGTCCCAGAAGCAGACACTGTCTGAGAAACTTGCTGTTAATTTCAGAAGTGCAGCTACTTACAAGAGAAAAACAAGACAGAAAATTACCTTTATCCTGGCCCAAACCAGGACATGCCATTAGTGGGATTATTTTTTGAGTAAATCACCTTGTGTTACAGAATAAATCTCCTGGAGCACCTCTAGCATATGGCAAACACATTTGTTTTGATTGGAGGAACATGACCTAAAAGGTTTGCATGGAATTCACCTGTTAAACTTAGTAAGACCTTTAACATATGGGTCCTTGGTGCCAGTTTCAACATGCCTGAGGCGGGTGAAGACTACAGACCTTCCACATCACAAAATGTTGCTCTGTCATTTGCAGAGAGAAGCAGGCTGCAGCCAAGACATTGCGCCAGAAGGACAAGAAGCTGAAAGATGCATTGCTGCAGGTGGAGGATGAGAGAAAGCAAGCAGAGCAGTACAAAGATCAGGTATGAGACTGTGTCATCAGAGTTCCAGCCTGGGGCACAGGGATTTTAAGGTTCTATCCTAAGAAAAATTCCATGCTGTGCCTCAAAGAAATATCCCTCTACAAAGCAGACTGTCTGCTTGGATACTATGCTGGGAAAGCTATACAGCCTTTTGCTGAAAGACAGAATAATGTACTTCTTTCATGCCAAGTCAAGTGTCAAAGCACTAGTCCTTGTCAATCAGCCAGATGCCACAGTCAGACTGCCCAGTCTGCCCAGATATATAGGACTATGCACAATTTCTTTACTGGTATGTGAATGGTGATGATGTACACGTTTTGTTTGAAAACTGACCTAATCCACATTAGCCTGCCAGTCAGAAAAGCAGAGGTAGGACTGTGTGACAAAAGAAACAGCAAGGCAGTGTCTGAATACAGTCTCTGTCAGCAAAATCAACGCCCACAAAGCAGTTACTTGTACATTTTTTAGATTTTGAGCTTATACCTTTGATTCAGGCCATGTTTCAGCAAAGCTTTTAGAAGTTTGAAATTAAAATGCAGCATGAAAAGCTTTTAAATCCCTTTTGCATTGAAGCATTAATCTAAAAATTTCCCTTTAGGCTGAGAAGGGCAACACAAGACTCAAGCAACTTAAAAGGCAGCTGGAGGAGGCTGAGGAAGAGTCTCAGCGTATCAACGCAAACCGCAGGAAGCTGCAGAGGGAGCTGGATGAAGCTACAGAGAGTAACGAAGCGCTGGGCCGTGAGGTTGCAGCACTGAAGAGCAAGCTCAGGTAGAGTACCTGTGGTTGGGCTAGCCATTCCCCACTGATTGACAGCCTTGAAACTTGCAGGCTAAGCCAGAGAAATTAAAAAAAAAAAAAAAAAAAAAAAAAAAAAAAAAAATCAAATCTGTTCAAGTAAAGAGCAAACACTGATAATGCTGCAGTTACTCAGTCCTTGTACTAGCTTGTCTGATAGAACAAAAGGCCCAAGTAAGAAGGTGAAGGGCATTTCATAGACTACAACAGTCTCAGAATTTCAGCAATACGGCACAGGCCTTATTCTTTTTCTAATCAAAACTCCTGTTGGCTTAAATAGAACTGAATTAGGCTTGGTTGTTTTTGAAAACACGCCTCATATAATGGCTCTACATTGTACAGAAGCAGTCACAAAAGGTAGAAATGCTTGTGCTTCTCACACATGCTCAGCTCACACATCACAATAAACAGTCTAGACACCATCACAGGCTGCAAAAGGCAAAACACATTATTTTACTCTTATCCAAAAGTCTCTTTGGACTCCAGCACAAAGGGATTCACTGTCATCACACCAAGGAAAAGATCACAATGTCCTATTTTATTGTTAAGTCTTACTGGGAAAAAGATAAAGCTGTGATCAGTCAGCTACACACTTAAGTTCTCCTGCACTCGCAGGCTCTGAAAACTCAGCTGACTTGATTTATGAGGAAATTGCTCTAGCAGCATCATCACACCAGAAAACTTTGTTTTCTACGTAAACCTAACAGTATTTCAAATGAAAGTACAGCACCTGCCTAGTTTTGTTCTTGAACCAGTGTTTGCCAGTGTGTTTACCAGTAGCAGGTATGAATATTCAAATGGGGATTAACTTCAGAGTAAAGAGCAAGGGATGTGGCAGCCTTCTCCATCCTCCCAGCTACTTTAAAAAGGAGTGGCTGTGTCTGGCCCTTTTTATATAGAATATGTAATATCAGCAGAAGGCTCATTTTTGTTTTATCTAAATGTAATGTAATAGGTTGTAATGTACTTTGTTTAATTATTTAAAAGTAATCTACCTACCTCTGATCATGACCATGTGCTTAGTATAACTGCCCAGGACTCTTTATCTCTGTTTCAGAGGGACACAGGAACCTTCGCATGACTAAGCAGGTACCATGCCTTCAACTTTGCAGCTAGCTAGTGTTGCACAAATTTCCATTTTCTTTGGCCCAAGTAAAAATTCTGTGAGGTTTCTGCAAACTGTGAAGGCTTGGATATCTTGGCATTAATCTGTTTTACCAAAAGAGACAAATATTACAATAATCTAGCTAGCATCAGCTGTTTATCAGTGATACAACTTTTCTTACCAGTAGGTTATGTACTGATGTAGACTTACCTATGCTGCATTCTCACAAGCTCTACCAGAGTACGTAATAAAGTACTCTGATTTTTTCTGCATGAAAATTCTTTTTTGCACCTTACCTTTGTGCTCAGCTGCAGAGATTAAAATTTTTCAAATCAAATACACCATTGAATAGTAAAATTGATTAAAAAAGACTAATTAACATGAAGAGTCACAGCATGTCATTAGAATTTCACAGTATTTCTTACACATATTGTAATGCTGATTCTGAGGTAAGATCCCATCTAATTCACCTGATATTTGGGAAGATCTTACTTGCATGTGACTTATCACACACCACAAGATCACAGACAAAAGACAGAATCTTGCTTTTCAGTACATAGCTCTCCATGCCTGTGTTGCTTACAAAGAACTATTTCTCAGGCTTTTAGAGCTATTTAGCAGACATGACGTTGCTTGACTACTCTTGTTAAAATGGAAAGCATGGACACTGAAATTAATTGGCACCATAACCTAGCACAGCATTAGGTTATACTTTATCACATTCTCTTGAGGTAAGATTAATACCTGCTATTGCAAAAATTGAAGAGCCACTACCTTGTAATATTTGTATATTTTCTATTTTACATATGCTGGATTTTGCTGTGAAGACACAAATATTTAAAGATTATGTCTTGTCCTTGCACATGCCATTTAATCAGCCTACTATTTCCAGTCAGACTGGTACTGAGGCACTGCTGCAGTAGTACTTGTTCAAAGGTAGATTAAATACAGAGATGCTAAGCAAACAGTAATGCTTAAGGCTTGTCTCAAATATACACATTATTTTAACAGTACTAATGCAAATGACCACGTGAACATTATCAAACCCATGCATCTGTTTATGACCAACATATATAAAAAAGTGTTTATCTACAGGGCCAATAGCAGTTTAAAGAACTATTAAGTTTATGCATATTACAACTGTTTGTGAAGAAATTATTAGTGTGTGATAGGGAGTTCACTTCCTTATGGCCAAAACTGCATTTACAATTGTTCAGGCTCTTGCCCCATGTAGCACTTCAGTGAACTACTGCAGCATAGAGAATGATCTTACAAATGCCTTTCAAGTAATTGAGCACAGAGAGCTGGAGCCCAAGGAGTTAAAAAGCTCTTCCTTTGCAAAGACCAAGATATTTACTGACAAGAAGGAATGAATTTACTGATCAACTAGAAGTTTTTTGTTTTACAGTAAAAACAAATATCTGCTATTATAACACAGTAGACATTGCTGATAGATTCTATCAAGGCTATGACAAGACAGAAATTACATACTCTTGCATTTAATACATACCACAGACACCAAAACACCTAAGGTTCTTAAGATCTTAAATGAAGCTTTATTATCCAGCTAATTGCTTGCTCAGACTGAAGTTTAAGGGCAGATTTGTAGAAAACAGACTATATGTCACATTTCTACTATGGAAACAGATTTGTGCCTCTGAAATAAGTTAGCCTAGCCCCTGTTCCTACACACTTCCCTTGCAGGGAGGATAAAACTTAACAGCTGCTTCAGAAAGGACAACACCAGCTTAGTCTTTTGCAAGGACAAGATGAGCCTTTAAATATTTATGCACGATTGCTGTACCCAAAAAAGTACAGAGTTGGATGTAACACCAAATGAGAAATTTTGGCACAACATTCAGTGATAATGAGTTTATTTTATTGCTTATGTCTGTAGTCTCAAGCCTTTACAAAGGTTTGCTTAATGAGGGGCAAGTGAGAGGCCACGTTACAAAACTCAAATGTTTTGTAGCACAGTAGCTATGAAGGCCAAGAAGAGACAAAGCCATCTTCTGTCTCACTTGCTCACACCTCCCTAAAAAATTAACCTTGAGAACCAAAGCATCTCTGCCTTGGGTTGTAGCTGTGAAATATATGGGGATGGGAGGGAGACGGGAGAGGAAAATGGGGTAAGATGGGAAAAGCATTTTCTGCAGGCTCTTCCGCAAGACACTTGCGCTGTGAAGCGTCAGCACCTGAGTTTAAGTTCCAAAGATACAACGATTTCCTCTTTCCATTGGGAAAGAGATTGGAACTATTCACAAACTAGGACACCATGGGCACCAAAGCACATGTGGTGTTCTGACCAATGCAGCTTTTGCAGGGAGGGACTGAGGGCTCAAAAATGCCTGCAGACATCTGCAGCACTGCTCCAGTTCCAGGTTTCATGGGCTTTCAGTAACTCATGGGCTTATTCAGGCTGCAGCTCAGGAATTCAGCACAAGCTCACTCTCTCCTTGTTCTTCCAAAGGGACAGGAAGGACACTCCCTTGCTGCTGTGGGTACAAGCAGCCCTCTTTCCCATTCCTTCCAACCACAACCAGTTATGGTACACATAAGGGAAATGAACGAATTGAAGGGAAGATAGAGATACTGGAGCAGATGAGACTAGAGAACAACCTCAAGCACAATACCAGGATTCCCATCAGAGTTCCAAGCAACAGGGAGTCTCAACCTATCCACAGATTATTCTCATATACTACAGAACTGAGTTGTATTAGAGGCCCACAGCTCTTGGCTGCCCCACATTAAAAAAAACAAACATCAGCCCCACAAGTATTGTTACAAAACTCTATGCTTATTTGTGAGGACTGCAAATGAACTAACACCTCTTTGGTTTTATTTTTTCTCTCAACTGCAGGAGGGGAAATGAGCCAGCATCTTTTGCTCCACCTCGTAGATCTGGAGGCAGAAGAGTAATTGAAAATTCAACAGATGGAGGTGATGAAGAAATAGATGCAAGAGATGGAGATTTCAATGGAAAAGCCAGTGAATAAGCACGCTTTAAATACTGCACTGCAGCAAGGGGAGGAAGGATGATATTTAGCACTGTATAAGTCTACTCTTAGTGTCAAGGTCACATACACCCACTCCTCTGACAATGATAAAAGCACAACTGCCTTGTCTCCGATTTATAGAATGACTTTAAAAGTACTACAAAATGTATTTTACCTTGAAGTGTATTTGAAAAGGTGGGGTGTTTTTTTTAACACTGAGTAATTCACTTCAAGAATCTTCCAGACAGTGAGTTCTATTAGCTCAGATGATTTAAATGCCAGTGGACTATAGTTTACACAGGATTTTGCAAGACTGTTGCAGGAAAAAACATGCTCATTGGTCGGTTAGTCTTTTCTTGAACTTTCATTTTGTCTTGAGTATTAGATTAATATAGGCTTTTTCCTGGTTACCACACCCCCGATGCACCATTCACAAGGTGGAAGTGCCTTTTTAATCACTTACTGAAAAGTAAAATATCATTTGTTCAAATTAAGTCAACTGTTACAGTTTTATATGCACCATGGATGTGCTTACACACTAATAAAAGACTATAAAACTTGTCACTTGTGTGCAATTCCTGTGTTGTGTGCAATTCTTGTACTCTTGTGTCACTTGTGTGCAACACAGCATACTCAAAGGAATGGGGGATGCAGTAGAGCTTCTTTACAATTCAAATACTTTTTGGAAAAGGTCATCTGTAGTCATTAGAACAAAACCTGATTTTCTTCTAAATCAATTGCTTTTGAAGGAATTAAAGATAAAATATGTACACTGAGCTGAATGTCAAATGACATGAAGTTTGGTTACCTCATGGACACATGTCTAGGTGCCCTAGATGTATCCAAAGGCTGGCAGACACAACACAGGGCCTGCAGCATTCCAGTGCTGGAAAGCAGGCAGGGTTTTAAGTGTCTGTCATTAGGCAACTGAACCCACTCTTGAAGACTGTATGTGTAGGGATATTTCCAGCTAGAGCCTTTATGTCAGTCAGAGAACAGTAAGAGACAACAGCCCACACCAAGCACAATGATCCAAGCCACGATGTCCTACATCAAGGAATAAGCACACAATTACATTTTATTTTTGGAGCACCCAACCAGGACCACAGCCGACTCCTGGAAACTATGAAGACCTACCAGAAACCCACACAGCTCTAGTACTTTCAGATAGCAACTAGCTTGGTGGTCACACTGGGGCAGCAGAGAGCCATGCACAGCAAGGCCAGGTGTAGAATTAGCCTGAACCAAGCAGATCACTTCCTCGATGCTTTAGATTTCTCAGCAAGTGATCCTTAAGCAGTGTGACTACAGGGAAAACAAGCCATTAAAAACATCCACCTTAACAGGCAATGCAATAATCTAAATTTAAGCATTGCTTGAGAATGCACCAACTGCAGATTCAGGTAAGGCACCATTTAGACCACAGAATCAGAGCCCAAAGAATTCTCATGAAAGAGTAAAGGAAGAGTGTAAAGGATCTATTTAGAGTGAGTAAGATTACAAGCTGCAGAGGAAGGGGGTTAGAAGCTGTCAAGTAAGACCTTTTCATTGCTTGACCAGCCACACAGCCCAGCTCCATACATTTGTTCAAGATCTGGCTGTTAAGCACACAGCTTGTGAACCTGCATGGTGGGAACAAGAAGACCAAGAAGTCAGACTTGGTAAAGAATGGCCTACGCTCAGAGCTGAACCAGTAAGCTGAACACAGAGCTCTTCTAAAAAGGAATTCACATACATGATGGTAGATGGTTACAGCACTGCCAATCACTTGAGAAACTCAGGTTCCAATCCCTGCTCAGCAAAGCTTGTGACAAAGTAGAGCCAGGGTTTCTTTAATAACACCACAGAAAGCATCCTTCTGCAACAGTGGCTGAACTGAAGTTTTTCTCCCCAAAAATAATTTCTCTGTATCACTACAGGGGTGATTGTTCTGGACAAAGTTATTTCAATAATTCTCAATAACTTCTCCACCCACAGTCTACCTGGTTATCTCTGTAATCACATCAATAATATAGCTGTAACATCCATCATTCTAGCACAGCCATAACTTCCCAACTTATGTCTCAATCTGAGTGCAAGCCAACTTGCTCACCAAACAGGTAAATGCTGGCAAGATAAGGAAAATGCAACTTGTCTCCACTGATCTTCCAGGCCACACAATCCATGTGCCAGCATAAATATCAAAGTAGCCACAAGCTTCTGCTCCTCATGGGTAAGAAAACATTGCCAGCTCCCTGCGTGAAAGAATAAAAATAATGTTAAAACAACCAGAGTTCAAGATTTTAAGAGAGAGGAGTGCCAATATGTAATGTATTGTAAATACTCCAGTGCACTGTAAATCCCAGAGGCATCTTTAGCTGTGGTGATATTTACATTCCCTAGAGTAGGAAGTCATCAGAACAGATATATGAAAATCTTTGCATATGGTTCAACAGAACAATATCTCTTTCAGCTTCATTATCAGAAATAGATTAAAAACTGGTACCAAACATCTGTGCATAAGACACAGTGACAACTTGTAAAATAAATTTAAAATGAATCCACAACTATCATTAAAAATAAGCTTTATTCTGCTCCTCAGTTAAGCCAACTTTGTAGATAGCCTGAATAATGGGAATGATCTGTGGCTACTCCCTGTTCCAGAGAAACAGATGCATCAGTGACCGTTTTCACACCATTTTCTTAACAAAAAAATACTAAAAAAACCCACACAGAACAAACCAAATCCAAAATAAACCAAAACAAATAACCCAAACACATTTACACATTCTTTTCTCAAGTAAGGTCTCCCCAGTCCTTGCAAAAAAACATAAAAATTGCTTAGTCATGATAATTTTTGGAGGTACAGGCTTCCCTAAGTTACATTAATATTGCTAAGGGAACTTGTTCATTTAAAAAACATATAGGGGGAAAAATTATTTTAAAATAATTCTCATATGTTTGTCTAGTGTAAGGGACTTTCAGGTTAAAAAAAAACCACATTAGTAACAGCTGATAGCATATTCTCACTAAAAAAAAATTAAAAATCACTAATACACAAGGCACATTAGTAAATGTATGTTTGGAAAGCAGTAGAACCCACACATTAAGATGTTAGAACTATGAATTTCATCAGTTGTCTTGCTCCCTACAACAGCTAGGCTTTATGGGCCACAATATGGAAAAAAAAAAAAAGGTTAATATACTAGGCCAGTGCAAAGTCTCCTCCCTTGCTGTTAGCTCTGGGATTTCCCAAGTACTCCAAGCACTAGGCATTCCTTATTCCTAATCATGACCAATTCCTAATGGCAAGTCATTTCTCAAAAAAACACAAGAGTTTTTATTGTTGAAGATGAGATTCTGACCAGCAAGCATCCCAAGCAGAGCTGAGCAGCTTCCTCACAGAAATATATCTTTCTCCACATAAAACCATTCCTCTAATTTGAGTGACTGCAGAACACAACACCCATAATAGAAAACCACCACAACCAGATTTTAAGCCAGAACACCATGGTACTGTATTAAAACCAAAAGCCAAAGCCTGAGGAGCTACACAGGGAATACTGTCTCTATCACAGGTAGAGGGACAATGGCTTTGACTGGCAGTGTCAAAAGAAGCAGCTTTCAAGGAGCTATTGACTTTTCAAGGAGCAACTGATGTAGGAAGCAATTTGAAGTCCTGCATTGTGAGGCAGTATTACTTCATCACAGTAACTCTGCCAAGAGTCCAGACTGGGCAAGGTTACAGGAGGCCACTGCCAACCGCAGCTTCTTCTTCCATTCTCTCCTACACCTTGACTTGCTGCCTGCTGCCAGACTGCTCACTGATATTCACTTTAAAACTAAGTTTAAAATATTTTTTTCCTTTCCCAAAAACATCCAGGCTTTTCATAGCAGGATCTTGACAACACTCTGTGAGGGATGGCTCATTGGTCCCGGAACATTTGAAGGGCGTGTTCCAAACTCCAGGCGTTTGACTAACCTGCCAATATAAAAAAAGAAGTCAGTGCACTTCTTGCCCAGTTTCATCATCTTTAGAGTAACTGGTCAGTTCTAGAGAACACAATTTAGCCTGAGAAATCTACAGATAAAAGAATAACACTCTGAGCACTAGGTGAGCCCATTACTTAACTGGGCTGAGTTTCCACTGTAACACTGGGCTCTGTTTCCCTCTGAGTAGTGAGAAGCTATCTTGTACAGGTGTTAGAATTTAAGCTCTAGCTACAGATATATAATCAGCTCCATGAATATATAATGTATAGCCCATGAGGCTTTCCTGTAGAAGCTTTGACCCCAGACTGGGATAACAAGTACAATGTGGAGAAGTCCTTCCACACAACAACTTTGGGCGTTGGATAACAGGACAAATCAGCATTCCCAGCACAAGGGTCTAAAATAATTAAATCCAGAACAAACTGTACTATAGGCATTTAATACAGAGAATCTAAAGAATGTGAAGTACAAGACTGCATGGTTTAAGCAGACATAGAACTGCAATTTGAGACAACCTTGCTGATTATTCTTCATTTGTTTAAAAAAAACCAAAACCAAAACAATAATAAAAAATCAAGTTCAAGTGTTCAGACAAACTTAAAATCTGAGTCAGGGAACCTTCCTGTCAGCTGCTCCTTGGAAAGACATCTTAGAAACCATAAAGAATTTAAATTGAGTGAAGCCATTATTTGCCTTTTTTTCCAGTTCTTCTACAAATGAAAACCTTAGCTGTGATAAGCCCCTATATGCTATAATGGTCCAGAGACATCACTTGTACAAGAAGATAAAGGATAAAACTAACTGAAGCAATAAGCAAAAGATCCTCTGTTGTATTTCACCCCACTTCAACATGGGGTTTATAACAAAATACATTTGCTTTGAACTTGTGGCTTCAAAACTTGATTTCAGCTAGTTTTTTTTACTTCAGCAGCAACTGATATGAAACATCTTTTGAAAACAAATCTGCCTCTACCAAAACAATTTTTGTACAGCACCAATAACTAAGTTCTAACACCAAGAGTCCTAACACAACAGCAGAGAACAGCACTCACCCTGCATCACACAAAGGCTGGTGAGGACTCGGGCGTGTTTCAAGCACATCTCTGTCCATATACATGGACACTGAGGTTCTCTTTGGAGATTGGTCATACACAAAGTTTCGGCAAGATGCAAGTTTGGACTCCAAAGCCTAATGTAAACACAGATGAGACAAATGTTAGATATCACCTTTCTTTTTCACAAGATGGCATTGGGGCACACCAAAATTGCATGAACAGTGTTGTTTGTTTGTTTGCTTGTTGTGGTTTGTTCTTTTTGCTTTTGTTTGGGTTTATTTTTTTATTGTGGGTTTGGGGTTTTTTTGTGTCTTTTAGAATTGGTTTAGTAGAGGAATAGGCTAGACCTTGGTGCCACATGAGTTCTTCATTTTTGAAGAGATGAAGTCAGTCACCTCTCTAAAGCTGAATTTATCTTTCAGTAGAGGAAGATAAGGAGTTGATGCTGTTCACCATCATTTTGAAACACTAAATCTTCAGTTTCCTCAGGAAGATTTTTGACACCTGTCTTACATGCATCATTTTTTAGATTACTAAATGTTCATTTGAGCTAATATCCAAGTGTATGTAATAAGCCATACACCTGAGGAAACTGAGCTACAGATATGCTATTGTCCACATGCTCACATCCCAAATCACTTCATTCACCTTTATTGCTGGGTTACTGCATAGCTATACCAGTTCTTCAGCTCAGACCATCAAAAAGCATGTGTATCAATACAACACTGGGGTATAAAAGATGACATCAGGCCTTGCCCAAAATACTACTAGACTCTTAAGGCAAACTTCACCAGAAGCACTCTGAACAGCAGGCACCAGCCTGCCACCCTCTCTGCCTTTCGGAGCAGTTCCCTTCTTAGTTTACTCATGTCCATTTACACTTTTTGCACAAGCACATTCAGAAATGTGTACAGGAAAACCTTATTCTCACGTGGATAACATCTTAGAAAGGCACAGTGGGGTCCATCTCTATCTGGGGGTTGATCAGAAACATACAAAGTTCAGACCAAACTTCAAGGCTACGCGTAGCTAACCTGGGGGCAAGATAACCTTCCCATTCTCCCAACCAGCAGCACAAATAATGCTAGCTGCAGTTTCAGACAGCTCTGCCTCTCAATGAGAGCACTGGTTAGCAGGCCATCACTCACCCCTACTTTTCTCAGCAAGTCTCCCACGATGTTAAGTGCAGATATTCTTGCAGCGGGTGTGAGAGGCGTTGCACCGTAACTGTCCTCAAGACCTGAAGGGCAGGTGAAAGAAGGATGCACAGCACATTAAAAAAAAAATAAAATTTGAAAACAAAACCAAAACACACATCCCCAACCAATAAAACCCACACTTTGTGACACTGGAAGTCAAAAGACAGCCTGACATAACAGTGCAGGGAAACATTAATATCTTCACCTTTTTGCATCTCACCTCTGTATCTTTCATATCCACTGGGAATATGAAGCATTGGCTTCCTGAGACATCTCAACTTACACTGTCCTAAGCTAAAGTCTCTAGCATGCTGTGGCTTGGGTTTCTAGAGATCTGTTCTAACAGCCTACCCTGCATCTCTGTTGTTGCAGTGGGAACAGAGCTAAGGTGACTCATCAGTGTCCTTCTGTTTCAGAGTAAAAAGCAACTCTCTCTCAAAGAGGACCTGCTCTCACAGAGAAGCAAATTCAAGTAATGTGAGTGTAATATTAAAGAGGACACAGAAGTTTTTAAAAATCTTCCCCCCCCAAAGTCTATGGGACAGTTGTGAACTCATAGTAAAGACCCAACAGCTCATCATGTCCCTCACGATTATTATTATTGCTATTGGACAATGCAAGTCAAATAGAAATTAACAGCCTATGAACAACCCCCCAAAATCACAGTCTGCGTATACCAAGACCATAGTGATTTGACTTAGGTGATATTAAACGTAAAAACTCAACTCTTATCCCTTCTCATTACTCCTTTAGCCAGAAGCTATAGAAAAATAAGAGCATCAAATAGTTTTTCTGTGCTAGTTCCCCGCCAGTCACCTCTTCTATATGTTGCAGGAGTGGGTATGTTGATGTTGGGTGCCCTGTGCACAGAGGGAGTTGAAGGCACAGATAAGGAAGCTTGAACTGCAGTGTCTGTTCTCTCAGTTTCCAGGGTAGCTCGCATTGGTGTTTTGGGCTTCTCCTGCTTCTGCTGCACTGCAAGCTCTTGTCGTAGATCTATGAAGGAAATAACAAAACAACCTTTGGAGTATGTATCCACCAAGGTAAAAACAGGTGTTTTGCTCAAAAGGTGTTCCATCTCCACTCTTGTGGAGATGAAGTTACTTATCCTTGTAAAGATTACTCCTGGCCTATGCCCAAAATCTGGGCAATCACTAAAGGCTTTTCTAGGATTGTGACTCAAGATGTTTTTGTAATATTAGTTCAGTTGCTATTATCTGGCTTTGATCTTCATACCCTTTCACAAGTCTCCTTTTCAGGGAGGGAATTAACTCCATTTGAGGCAAGGCAACTTGGCACACCTTGGCTACGTTCCAGCTCCCTAACAGCTTGAGTTCCTATGTATTGTACTCCCTTCTGCCTTGGTTTTCACATGAACGAAATCTGAGCTGAGGCCAGGTGCAAGCCACACCATTGTCTAGCCAAAGGGTAGAGAGAGCTCTTCTGTCCCACAGCCTGGCTATAACTTAACTTATGGAAATTCTCAAGAACACAGAATCTGAGCAGATCTGAAAACAGAAGGTATTCTTCCAGCTCCGTGGTCTCTCTTTTCTTACCTAGCCTTACTGACAGACATCAGGAAGACAGCATATGAAGCTATTCAAAGGTAACTAGAAGTCAGCCACAGCCCTCCTGTTTTACTGCCCCATTAGTCTTTCATTGCCACTTTTCACAGGCCAGAAAACAATCAGATTAATTGTTATTAAAGCTGACCTTCATGGGTTACAAAAAGCCAGACTAGCATATGCCTCAGCTGGACTGACTCTTATACCCTTAAGGCCCCAAAGCATCACCATAGATCAGAAGGCTGGAACAGATTTTTGCTTCTGTGAGCTGCTCTGGAACAAAGTCAGAGTTTGAGAGAACAGCCTTGAAATGTTCTAATTTGCTTCTACATTCCAGAGAGCAGACTGAAAAGATATAAAGGAGCAGACTGAGGAGCTACAAGCCAGGAGGAGAGAGAGGCAAAGAAACAAGTAATTTCTGTCTAACCTCTAGCTTCATCTTTCAGGCGCTGCACGGACTCCAGAAGGTTTTCTTTCTCATCCAGCTCACTCTCCAGAAAAGCATTTCTTTCAATAGCCTGGTTTAAACGCTGTTCAAAATCCTCCAGAGACATTATAGTGGCTCTGAAAGAGTGCACAAGATGTCACAACAGATCCCTCAAGCACAGAAGAACTCTCTCTCTCACAAGAAAGGAGAGAATACTGGGGTTTTGTTCAGTTTGCTTTGCTTCATTATTATTTTTTATTGTAGATAAGATATGAAACAGTGCAGTGGAGGGAGTAGAAGGGGGGAAAAAAAATAAAAAAATAATAAAAATAAAATAAAATAAAATAAAATAAAATAAAATAAAATAATCACATTTCCCATCTGCCACAATGCTCTCATGTGCACAATCATCACCTGAGTTCAGAACCTGAATGAGCACAACATCACAAACAGCTCAGTGACACCATGTTCCTAGGACAGAACAGGAAGAAAAAGAAAAGAAGATGGCTCACCTTTTTGCTCTTTCCAAGTCATCATTTGCTTGCTCAAGTTCTCGAATGTATTTCTGAAGTTGATCTTTCACAGCTTTTGTCTGTGCCAAGTCATCTTCCAGTGCAGAGATTTGTCTGTATCCTTCTGAATGCTGCATCTCAATCTTTTCCTTATCAAAGACAAACCAAACAGTGTATCAGGGACTTGGCAACGCACATTCTGTCACATTGTCTGAGCCCCTTTAGAGGTAGACGCTGTGAAGTTTTCTAGGAAACATTACCTTACATATGGTAAAATGCCATCAAAACCAATTGCTCACACATTTCTGGACTGCCAGCAGACAAGAGCTTTTCTTGTCACTACTTATCTAGTAATGGTGCTGGGGGGCAGTTCCCAACCTCCACAGCACGAGGCTATTCCTTGCTCTCCCAGACAGCAAAACTCCACATAATTTCTGAGCCCTAGAGCTTTAGCAATATGCAAAGCAGGACGCAAGAGAATCCACTTATTTTCAACTCTAAAAGTCAAGCAGTACTTAGGAACTAATAAATATCTCCAAGTGTGACAGTTGCATACTTCTGTGCAATCAGCAGGACTCTCCACTGCCCCTGTGGTTTTATTAGCCCAAAGCAGGTTCAGAGTACTAGATCACATAATACTAAGAAACATGCTTTGGATGTGAACTTAAACCAGAACTGTCCCTTTATAGCATGTGCACAAGGATAGATCCAAGAGAGGCACAGGCAGGAAGGAAGGCTTCTCCATCAAATCTCTCTCTCCTGCTGCTGTGGCTGTATTTGGAGTTATCTCCAAGTCATGTGACAGGGAAAGCTTTACAGCACAATGTCTACTGCAACACTTTACCCTTCACCACCTTGCTATCAGACTACTCTAACACGCCAGAAATTTTTTTGAAACTCAAAAACTGCTGTATAAAAAGCATTCCTGAAGCACCATCCCCATGAAACACAACACACTTCAAGTCACTGAATACAAATGCATGCTCAGGAATTTGAAAACCATGACATGTCATCTAGCCTGACTGATAATCTGAAGACAGATATTTTAGCACATGAAATGCATAGACAGGGAGAAGGAAGAGACATACTCATTCTGAATTAAGAAATTCTTATTTGATTACATTGTGGTGACTCTGCTGTAATTCCAGATCTCTGAAGCTGGATTTAAAACTCACTAGTTCTAAGAGGCAGAGTACTTTCAACTAGCTTTTCAGGACTCTCTAAAAAAATCATCCAAAGTATTATTTCCATTTATTTTTAGGTAGCATAAACTCTGTCTCCTGGCAGGGGGAGCAAGCACACACACTAGGCTGGTAAGCTCAAAGGCACAAGCTGTGTGGGCCTGGCAGAGTTCACCAGCACTGACCTAGATGCAGACAGCAACCTTTGATGGGCTCAGTTAACACTGATGCTCAATAGCTTCACAAGTTTAATGTTTTGCTCTTGAATTGATTCATATAAAGGACCAGAACTGCAAGGTTTGAGTCTTTCATTTTAGCCAATTGTAATAAACTATCAGCTGATCTGGCCATCAATGGAGTCTCTGTTCCTTCACTGCAGGCTGGTACTACATTTTTTCAGGCTGCATGAATAGCCAATTGTTAAAAGGTTTGTTTCAAGCAGAATATGTTTTAATAAAGTTATCTACTGTGAAGAATAACTTAAGATTTTCTAAAATGTGTTCACCCTCAACGTTTTGGGGCTCTATGTTGTTTATTACTATTTCCATTCTTAACTGCTTTGGCTGGCTCGTTGACCCCTACTCTTATCCTAGATACTCTAAAGAAATAAAATAGCCCACACCCTCTTCTTAAATTTATTTTTAAAAATGAACTACAGGTTCCATATGAACCACAGGAGACACAGAGCATTTAATACTGCTAGGCTGCTAATACAAGATCAGTGCAACATAAATACAATGAATCAAGCTTTTGAGTTTTTACTATCAAAATGCTGGAAGGGGGAAGAAATCACTAAGTTGGTGCCAAAGGACAGAACCCTGCCTGGAATGGAAGAGTATTTTTGTTCTATTTCCTTAAGACAGCAATTTGGACAACATCTTAGACAAAAGGTATGGCAAAGCTGGATTAGTCCTGTGATTAATCACTTATAAAAAACCTCTTCACTCCCATTAGTTTATTATTTCATCCAACTGAGTTGAAGTGCAATTAAATTAATCTCTGCTTCCACAGGTATTGACCTAGCCCTAAGAAATGCAGTGAGGTGTTTCTTGAGTGACTATGCCTCCCCTTTAAGTAAAAGGAAAACAAAACCAAACTTTAAAAAGGCACTTCAGTTTCAGGGACAGTATTTTTCATGTTTAAGAAATGCTTACCAGTAATTCCTAAACCTTTCAACCAGCACAGGGAACTAGCAGCCATCTTTAATGACACTGCCACTAAAATAAGGCAGACTCACCACTATCCATCCTCTAGATAGCTTCACTATTTCTAAAGTCACTCCAGTAAGAAGTTCCATATCAGTAAGTTCATACCCCTTATGTTGTATAATTATGGAAGTTAATGCTTTTCACCTGGTTCTTAGTTTCACAAAAGGATAACCAAGCTTAAGAGGATAAATTACTCTTCCCTGGGTACAGAAGGATTCAGTAATGAAAACAGGACTGAAACTGTTTTGTCTCTCTGTTCTACATGTTAACCAACAACTGCTGCTTCCAGTCTTATCTGGAATGCCAGATAATAAATACACAACTATGTATAAAGGATTTCAAACTCTTGAGTTTTTTATGTAACGCAAGAACACAGCAGGAGCATTTGTATTTTGATTGTTCTGCAACATTATCTGTGTCTGCACAGTGCAAACTGCAAAAAAGCTGCAAACAAAAGCACTAAGTAGATGGAAAAAGGAATAGAGCAGCAGCTCTGTTAGGTTCATGTTTACTCCCAGAAGTACTGCAAACAATTTCTTCCCATCTCAAATCTACCCTTACACATAGCTACAACCTGAGAATGAGGGTTCTGGAATATTTCCCAGGTACCTAGCACTCTCAAAGCAGACAACAGACTGGCATTTCTTCATTTTTCCAGATCTTTTTTTTCTTGCAGTTTTTCTGTTAGGTTTCTTTGTAATGCTGAAGGTTCCTGTCCCTAAGGCAAGGGATCTGCACATCTGCCTCATTCACCTTTGCACTTATGGATCACTTGGCACTTATATTTCACTGTATGCATCATCCACTCTTACCTTAACTGACTCCAGCTCCATTCGCAGACGATTGTTTTCTGACAGAAGATCTCTGTTTCTGGACTCTGTTTGCTGCAGCTGAGTCTCCAGTTCAGCTTCATATTCTCGACTCCCTTCTTGGAATTCACGCAATTCCTCCTGGGTATTCTCAGCACTAGAGAGCAATTCCAGCAACAGAACTCATCACAATTAATAAAATCTCTTGTATGTTGAAGGTACAAAACAATTACTGCCTTTTAACACAGAAGGCTCTATGCCCTTCTCCAACATACATATTCAACAGGGAGGGCCATATGCAAGTGTTTCCCCATCAAACATGGGAAGCCACACCATAGCAAACAGGTAAACAAACAAAAAAAAAGCCCAAATAACCAGAAAAATCCCTGGCTGTCTTCACACAGCCTGGGATATCTTCCCAGGATATCTGGAGTTTCTTTAAGTTTGTACATTGTTCATTGCTATCTGCATATTTAATCTGTTATTCAATTTATTATTATTTTTTTTAATATCAACAAAGCCATTTTTTATTAGCAGCAAAAATTAAGAAAAAGAGAGAACAGTGGAAGGAAAAATATTCTTGCATCTTACACTGAAGTAATCCTTTAGCAAGCTAAACAAGCAGCACTGAAAGGTCTAAGAAAGGACCCAGCAGTATCAACATCTAAAAAGTTTGGATTTTTTTCACACTTCACTGCACTCAGAGTAACATACTGAGCTAAAGGGAAGAGCAAAGTAGGTCCGTTCTCAGCCAGGGATCCTCCTCCATCTACATGCTATCAAACCATTCTTGATTCACATGAAGACAGAGAGTGAACAGCAGTCTCTCTCTCTCTTTGTGACTCTCACTATCTCTCTCTGCAATGGCTCAGATGATTCACCCCCAGAAAGGTTCTGCAACAAGTTATATTTACTTGAGCTACCTACAGATGGCAGTCAGAGGTACAATTTCAGCACACACAGCCGTGCTCAAACCAGAGCTTGGACCAAAACCAGCAGTGCCACAGCAGCACAGAGTCACTGCTTAAACAACCACAAAGAACTCTAAGCTACTGCTGTTTACGCAGGAACATTGCTACTGCTACCACTCCAAATAGCTGAGCCACCTTAGATAACACCACGCAAGGGAGAAAATTCCTCCTTTGAATGCAGTATTATGCACCCTATAGAACAGCTTGGAAAAGTGAAGGCACTGCCTTACCACTGCTTGTATTTCATCGCCAACTCTTTCCAGTATCTGGTTTCCTCCTCCACTGAGCTGAAGTTACATCCTGCCAAGTCTTCCATGATGAGTCCTCAAAGTTTAAAACTCCTGTTTCATTCTTTATACCTGGGAAAATTAAAGGATCAAGCGTAAGAGTTAATGCAGTGAGCTACCCCAGTACTTTTTTGCTGCACAGGAGTGCACTGCTCCTCCCAGGAAGTCACTGGACACCTCGAGATCAAAGTAAAGACCAGCCTTGACAGGGCTCTGTCTGATGTAGCACAAACGTGAAGGAACCACTACTGATTAATCAGGTCCCTTTCCCCAGTTCTCCCCAGGCTGTTGCATGCTTACACCACTTTGCCAGCAGTGTGGTGTAAGCCATGCTGGTTTCACCTCCTATGACCACACAGTGCAGAGCACCAAACCTCAGACTTCAGCCACAGCTGTGCCACTGAACACAGAACACCAGTGGAAGAGGAGACACATCAGCCACAACTTCACCTCCAAAGATAGTACAATTAAGGTTGATTTCAATAACCCTAAAGACACTTATCATTAAAGATGAACTTCAAAGACACAGAGATAAAGTATTCAAGATTCTCATTTCCTGTGTTAACATTTCCAGGAACACCTAAGTTTTTCATGGACATAGCTGTTGGACACATGAAAAATTTCTCCCTAAGTCAACACAGACAAAGTTACACAACTTCAAACCTGAAATATCACAATCCATGTGTGGCTGAGAGCCACAAATATATCTGAATAACTCAAAGAGCCACAGGAGAATTCAGCTCCAGAAATTCACAAAGTAGTGAGGCTAAAAGCTCCAGAGGTTTCAGTGGGATACCACCTGGCTGGACCAGGTATGCAGATAGATTGCAGCAACTCAGTGAGGAATCTAGACCATCTAGCTGTCCCTATGTCAGCATAAGCCCAGTCACAGGATATAGTTCCAAATGGGAATGACATATCACAGAGCCAGAGGGGAATCAAGAATCTCAAGTTGGTCACACTCACTTGAAGACTTGAGTATCTAGACACCACAATGAAATAAATGCCCTCTGATGTGCATGATGCATTCTAATAGACAGGTCAATAGCAAACAGCATTTTAATGAGTCAGTCTTGACAATGGAGAAACATCAAACCTAATGTTCTGGATAACTTGCCCATGTTTAACTCTGGGTGAGGCAAACATTCCATTAGACATTATAAATTTAATAGAAACCTAAATAGATGCAGGAAAGTAAATACAGGTGGTGTTGAACAACTCCTAACAATGCAGAAGTACTGCATTGCTGAAATTTAATGACTGAGGAAACACAGTTCTACCCAGTTACAGCTCCAGATGTACAGAGCAAAACATTTCCTAGAGGTAATCCTGATGCTATGAAGAGGAAAAATGCCTTCAAAGATCATTTAGATACCAGATAATTTAGATATCTGCCTTCTACTCTTCTAATTCATGATACTCAGGAATACTGAAGTAGACCTCCTGAGCAGCATGTCAAAAAAATGTGCACACATAAACAAATTTGTTTATCTCCTGCATATCTATTGTGAAAAATATTCATAAGCTGTGTTGAGACTTTCCCCTCCAAGAAGACCTATTGGGTTCCCTGTATACACTACATCTTAGCTCACAGAGATTTTGAAACTAACCAAAGATGAAAGATACAAACCTTAACTAAAAAGAAAGTTCCAAGTTTTAGACAAAGTAGTAAAAGTTTTTTCATTTTCTGAAATTTGCTTTAAAAAAAAAACCACAACAAACCACTCACATAAATCTTTCTAAACTACCTGCAGAAAGGGCAGGGCTTTGATTTTTTGTTTTTCCAGTCTGCTGCCTTCTCCCCTTGATTTGAGAGAATATGCAAAATGCCTGGCGAGTCATCAAGTAAACCAGTTAAGACCCCCTCATCACCCAGGTTGGCTACAAAAGAGGGGAGGACGAGGGGGGGTGAAGGAGGTTTCAGCAATGTTTTGTCAAATGTGGAAAAAACAAGGAGTGAAAGTCACAGTCTATAGCAGGCACACACTGGCTGCACCTTCCTAGTTTTTGCACACATAAAGCCAGAAGAGACATCCTGCCAGATTTACTGCCTGCAAGCAGAACCAGTACTGGTCATAGACATTACAAAAGCACTACATCATACAGGAAGTGGAAGCATTCATGGGTGGGGAATGGACTTCTGAAAGGAGAAAAATACCTCATCATAAATGTTACAGGAAACAATTTCACACACGTGAAAGCAGAATTGCAAAATACTTAAGAAAATAACATTAAAACCCACACCCACCCACAATGAAGGACCTTCAGTTTAGGAATCAGAGTCCAAGTTCCCCAAATTCATGAAAGCCTCAACTTAATCTTTTTCACTCCTACAATAAAGAACTCAAAACAACCCCTTACGCCTTTGTTTTGTTCTGGGTTTTTGTTTTGTTTTTTCTAACAATAGAATATTTTGGCTTGGTAAACAATGTTGCCCTACCTTTGTAGCAATGCCTCCTAGGAAATTCATATTGTAATAAAATATTAAGACAGTCCTACTGAATTATCCACCACAGAGATAGGGAAGCTCCTTTTAGACTTTTTTTTCTAAACTGTAAACCAAGACAAACTCCTTCTTTGCTTCTGAAAAGTAGTTTTACCATCCTATGAAAACTACATTTTCTTCAAATAGTCGCCTTGCAAGAGTCTTTATGTTACATAAAAGGCAGTTTTGTTTAAGCAATACAATAGGAAATCACCACAAGAGAGAAAGACAAGAAGAGGTCATCAGAGTGCCAGGATTACTACAGAATCCCACAGCTAGCACAGAAAAGCACATCTTCTCAGGCTCTTCTCTATCAAAAGGCTTAATTCAGCAAAGCCCTCAGCTTTTCAGACACCGGTGCAGCAGCAACAGCCTCGAGTTCCCAGCGACTCCGAAGAAAATTCCACAAAGTTTTCTCTCCTGAAATACCTGACCTTGGTGCTTCCAAGTGAAAGGCAAGGGGTCAGCGAGGCTCCGGGGCTTCCCATTCCCATTCGGAGCACGAAGCCCGGAGGGAGCTAAGCCAGCGGGCAAAGTTCCCACGCACCCCTCCCCACCAGCAACCGCGAGAAGAAGTGTCTAAGTGTCTAAGCAGCAAGAGATTCAGGTTCACACGAAAGGACGAGGGAAGGAGCGGGGGGCCGCACACACGCAGGATCCCAGCTCCCCATCCCCTTGCCTCCCCTATCCCAGCCCCCGTTACCACCGCAGGATGAGGGGCAGTAGGAGAGGCTGCGTCGTACCGAAACTCTTCTCCCCAGGCGGCAACGACGCCCTCAAGGGAGACAGATTCCCGGAGCTGAGCCCCCGAGCTGAGCCCCGGACGCCGCCGTCCCACTCCCTCACCGCCGCAGGACCGAGCAGCTCCGCGCCGGCAGCCGCCGCTCCCCTGGGCCGGGCCCATCCCGGGCACCCCATTGGCTGCTGGTCACGTGCCGCGAGCGGCTCCGCCAATCAGCGCCGCCAGGAGGCGTCTGCTGGGAGGTTTGGAAACTTCGGTTACTTTCAAAAGGCGCCGGGGCGGCCCCCGCTCCGCCCGTTCCCCCGCTGAGGGACCCGGCGCTCGGCCCTGGGCCCCGTGAGGCGGGCAGCGATCACCCCTCCCCAGCTGCGTACTCTGCATGTTCGTTCTCAGTCCTGGCACGCCTCAACCACGCTAAACACTGTCACCGGTGTTTTCTGAGGCACAGCGGGCACAAGGACCTGCATCTTCCAAGAGGTTAAAGGTATAAATCG
Organism: Florisuga fusca; assembly: GCA_038090715.1. Lineage (NCBI taxonomy): Eukaryota > Metazoa > Chordata > Aves > Apodiformes > Trochilidae > Florisuga > Florisuga fusca. The sequence goes on from JAAWXA010000038.1 coordinate 4,866,700, forward strand.
GCGTTTGCCACCGGGACGTATTAAATACACCTTTTCCCGCTAAGGAGGAAATACTTTACATAAAGTATTCTTTATTTTTATTCCAAGGGCCTCTTCTGAAAGAGCAAGCAGTGAGGCGGTGATCATAATTGTTTACTGTCCGAGGTTTTTACACAGAAGTTCCCCTTTTCCTGAGCTCCTGCGTCCCTCAAGCCGGTGTCGCAAGCACAAAGCCGAATATGAAATGCTGGAGACACTCCGCACGGTGTCACCACTCCAGAAAACAAGCCATAAGCATCCGGAGGGGAAAAGAGGCGCAGTGACGGGACGGGGCCGCCGCTCGGTGGGGCCAAGCAATGCCCTCCCGTGGGCTCCCGGCGTGGGACCAGCGCCGAGGGGCGTGAGGTGGGCAGAGCCTTCCCCAAGCACTGGAGGCGCCTTCCTACCCAAGGGTATACACAAACACTCGGTCATTAGGCGTGTCTGGCAGTTGTTTCCTGAATCAAAACAAACCAACAAATTACCCCATAGGGATGGATACGCTCCATCCCACGCGGGTGCAGCCACGCGTCACCCAGTATCACTTCACACCCGGGCAGAACCTCCCACAAACTGCTGGGGGCCAGGCACACACACGCAGAGGCCCCAAGCCCAGTTCCACTGGCTGCTGTGATGCAATACCAGGCCTGAAGCAGGGGCTGATCCTCCCTGTCTAAACTGGGAATGTGCTGTCTCCCAAAGACTTAGTAGAAGGCAGCTGGGACAGTAACAAAGGATGGACACTGGAAGAATATTCTACTAAGAGAAATTTACCCATAGCTAAGACAATTTTAATTGAAAAGAGAGAGCAAAACAATTACGTTTTCAGGTCAGGTGTTCAGCAAAATAATAAATATCTTTTGAGGTCAGATGTTCAGCAGAACTAACTGGGGACAAGCTACTATACAACTCTGAATAGAAAATTAAGCATTTAAAAATTGGGTTATTATCTATGCATACTATGTCCCCAGTATCTAAAAAATATACATTGTAAGTTTGTGACAAAGAACATTTTACTTCACCTCTTTGAACAAATCTTTCAGCATAGTGTGAGTACAAAGATATCTCATCCTGAAATACTTGTAAAACACAGCAAGACTGCTCACATTTCAGAGGCAGCCTTTTAGACTCTCATCCAGTTTCAAAACACTGTAACAGCACCCTAAGAAATGCCAGAGGCTCATAGGCACTACCATCCACAAGCAATTAATTTTATAAAAAGGTTATTATAATTACTATCACTGCCTGGTTTGCAAGAAGAATGAGAACATTTGCCTGGTTTAAAATTAGCAAGGAGAAGATGAAATGAATGTATGCATTTATTTTTAGTTTACTGATTAATAAATGGCAGATTTTTGTGGGGCTAAGATTCACATGCTGGTTATTTTAATGAGAATCACACATTGGTTCTTCCATGAAAGATTAAGTGAGAAAAATGTGTATCACTGTTATTCATAACAAGACACAGCAAACATATGTATTAGAATACCATATGCAAATATTGCTGTCACTATATTTAACTTCCTGTCACCCCAATTATTTAACATCAATTAAGCCTATTTCCTATTTCTGTCTTTTAAAGATGTTACATAATTCTCTGCAGTCTGTATATGTAAAAAGTGGATTTGCATATGCTTGAGCAAGAAATAGATTCCCACTACTTTAAAACCCCTTCGATATCCTGAACTGACAATTGTTTGATGAAACTGTCAAATGCTGATTAATAGCTCTGGTTTGTTAAGCAAAGCAAAACTTTAACACCTCTTAAGGCCTTGATACACAACAGCATTGCACCCTGAGAGAACTGTGTCACTAGCAGAGGGACTTCATGAGAGACTCAGCTACCTGCAAACAAGGATCAAGCCCAGCCTGGACGATAGGGCCCAGACTTCTGAGAGAACTGTTGGATTGTGAGGTGGATATGTCTGCAGAAAGATAAGAAAGGTAAAGTTACAAACAGAGGCAGCGTTGCTGAGACAAGGATTTTCAGTAGCACAAGGATTCAAGAGGAGAAGAATTGATGTGCAAAGTTACAATATGCTAAAGTGAATAAACCCCAGCCATCTTCAGTGGGGTGTCAGTGTTACTCCCACCAACAGACCCCACCAATTACTCTTTACTAAAACTGAGGTAGCAGTGGAAGCCCACTCTTGATGCTTGTTTGCCCAGCAGGCCTCAGGTGTTTTATCAGGGGATGAGGAGCACGCTAATGCCTAATCCAATGGCTTGATAGAAGTTTGTACTTGTTAGTTAGTAACTGCTTTGTATTGGGGCATTTCCTTCTACACAGCTAACGCAACAATGGGAGCAATATAGAGAACTGACACTTCTGTTAAAATAATCAAACAGCAGATTTCTGATTTTTTTGTGTGTGTACGCAGGAAAGAAAGTTCTACATGAAAGCTTAAATTCTGTGCAAGGTGTCAAAAATTATTACCTAATATTGAACACCGTGGCAACTTTCTCTGCAGGATTTTCGGGGGCAGATTCCTGCTGCTCTGCGGGCTGGGGCTCCCCATCTCGGAAAGGGGGGGGGAGGTCTCGTTGTAAGGGGGAACAGAACCGCTCCTCAGCGGTCCCGCCGGCGAGGACACCAGGTGTTGTTAAACGAGGCCTCCCTAATCCCCTCAGGTGCCTCCCTCATCCCCTCAGGTGCCTCCCTCATCCCCTCAGGTGCCTCTCTCAGACACTCTCCAGCTGGGCTCGGGCCCTCCCGCGGCTCAGGGTGTCACTCGGGTCCACCCCGGCTCAGGCCGCACACCGGGGGCCGCCGGGAGCCCCGGGCCTGGAGTAGGTTTAAAATCCGCCGCTGCCGGTCTGGCCCGGCCCGCTGCGAGTCCGGGAGGAGGACAGGGAGGAGGGAGCGGGGCGTTACGACAGCCGCCTGTGCGGCAGCGGGCTGCTTTCCGGCGTTCGGCGTCGCTTGGCGGCAGAAGGAGCGGAGAGGGAGGCGGGAGGACAACAAAGGGGGCGAGGGGAGGCGGCGGCGGGATGTGAGGGCCGGAAAGCAGC